>CAJNIZ010015736.1:70278-94332 GCA_905231905.1 Symbiodinium pilosum
TGTGCGATTCTGGTAACTATAGAGCTTCTGCTTAGAGTCCGGACACAAATTGTGGAAAAGTCCTTCTACAACCTGACTAGTCAAGACTATCTAGGTTTCTCACCCTCCAAACGTGTTGCAGCTTCATCCAACCCTCAAGTCTTTAACTTCGAAAATCCTAGCCCCGACTTGTTCAACATTTTTCTAAATTTCTCAAGTCCCAACTCAATGTCTTCGCAAGTTTGCCTTGGCGACCCCCATCAGTATCTTGAACACTGACATAACAGAGCCTTCTCAAATTTGACAGTTCATGTAATGCTCTCGCACCCTGCACAGCTGTTCGCCCACCTTCCTGTCGAATCGCTACCTACACTTTTTTTCAAATTCCATATTCGGACTCGTGCCATTCAAATATTTCAAATCCCGGACCAGAGGCTTGAGGCGATAACCACACGAGACAAGAAGAGCCAAAACCAGATTGGTGCATCGCACCAGGGACACCTAGAATCGCTCACTCAAGTCAGGCTTCGTTGTTGGCGTGTTGCCGTCCAGCGGAGCTGAGCCACTCGACCAAATCTTGCGCGAGACAGCTGTTGTACGGCCTGGTTTCCTTTGATACGCGTTCTTGTCGCAACTTCAGCTGTCAAGCTGCTAACGATTCATGTCGAAACAGATTTTTGTCCGCCGAGGTCTTGCATCTGGCTCTTCGAGGTCGGCACATGCACTTTCCCTGCCGCTCTTCCACAACTGGCTAGAATCGTTAGAAGCAGCCACAAGATGTGCAACGGCGGTACTCGCGCAACATTGCTTTATTGTTGCGATCCCAGCAGGTGTCAGCAAGTTCGTAGATGCAATTCCCCCCACATCCTGATCCCCACCAACAGTTTGACTCGGATTGCTTCAAGAATTACATGTTGCTGTCTAGTTCATGTTGCCTGCGTGATCTTCTGTGGCTTTGATCTCTTGTCCCATTAATTTTTTGTGGGGAGTTCCTGTTAGGTTGGGTTCGTCTCAGGAATTGCAGATGCTGCTTGCATGCTTGGGCAGCAAGGGTGCTCTTCGCGGGGCGCTGAGTGGTCCAGAACTGTAAATCGAAAGGAGGTGAGGTGCCGCGAAGCGCTTGTAGCATGATGTCGTGTCTGTGGCTGGACCCAGGTCGTGACCTCGACGATTGTTTTTCCATTTCGCCCACTCTGCTTGGGACGGGTGGATGTGGCAAAGTCTATTTGGGGAAATCTGAGTGGAACCTTGGCTCCAACCTGCTGAGCCTCCTTGTTGGCTTGGAACTGCTTGGACACTCTAAATCTTGCCAAGGGATCTACCGCCGGTTTCAGGAAATTCTGCGACTCGGCTGTGTGGTGGCGGTGCCGCATGGCTTCGCTTGTCAATGTCATGGTCAGGTGACCGCCGGTGGTCGCGTAGCGCTGAAGGAAATTGCGCCGAGACAGATCCCAATCGAAGAGCTGGTCAGGAGTTTGCAGTGCTTTCTTCTTGATTCAAGCTTCAAAGGCAGCATGCCGTGCAGTTAATTGTGTTTTCCCTCGCCTGTGCCATGTGCATTCCTCATTTGTGCAGTGTCCAGCAGGCTTCAAACCACCTCGGACAGGGCAACTACACAACAAGACAGGAAGATGCTGACAAAACACCTCTCCGTACGTCATGTGCTAGGAAGAGGTAATGGGATGGAATTCTATTAAGCTTCCTGTGCATTGGGTTGCCTGATGGCAGCCCACGCTTTGCCAGGAGTGAAATCAGTTTTCTGACAGACGTCCATGGACACCCGACTCCCGGCGCGCACGAAATTCTTGGCTGCTGCGGCCCTGAGAGAAATCTTTCATCGCATGCGAGGAACGTGGCATCCCTCTTCGGTGTATTCTGCAGTCGCAAGCAGCATGGCGAGGCTCGTACAAGCATGCATGATGAGCTACTGTGATACAGTAACACATCAAGATCACGCGGAAACCCTGAGGCGTTGAGCAGGTAGGTAGCTTACTTGAGCGAAAGACCAAGCCCTCATTTCGGCTCGACCGCCAGATTTGGGAGTTTGAGAGTTGAAGACATCATTCACACTTTGCAAGGATCAGGGCAAAGACCGCTGGTCCACGCCTTAGTTAGACATTTTGCCAATGGCCACCTTTCTTTTCAGGGATGAACAACAAGATCAGGTTTGTGATCTTTACTTCAAAAAACATTATATGTATATATATATATATAAAGGCCAGGCCTGATGGGCGCTGTCTCTCCTCTCCTAGTGATACATGCATGCCGTGATTGAGAAGATGAAAGACTGAGTGTGTTTGGTCCGGAGGTCAGCGTTTGCTGTTCATGTTCTTCTTGGCAAGTCGTGCCACTGAGTGCCCTAGCACGAGTCAAGGCTCCTTGCGTTGGAATTGTACACCGGGGGAGACCTCTTTGAGCGTGTGCTGAAACATGGAGCCATGAAGGAAGCGGACGGAGTGCCTGAGGCTGCGTTGGCATCAGGTTCCAACATCGCTGCAATGAAGAGTCTAGTTTTTCTGAGTCCTTTTTCCGGAAAGGCTACGGCTGGGGGGCCCCCAGGCAAGTGGTCGATTGTTGTGTGTGTTTTTTTCTCAAAGCCCAGTCTGGCCTGGGGTTGGGTACTTCTTTGGATTTCCCAACGGGCGGGCAGCGATACGGAAGGGCCACGCGGTGTGGTGCGGCGGGTAAAGGCCTCCGAGTCTTCGGCATCCGGGGAGGTTGGTCGAGGAGGGTGGGGCGGTTGCGGACAGTGGTTGCTTGCGGCAGCGGATGGTGGTCGCGTGCGGCATATGATGCGGTGCGGGCATGCGGAGCGTTGCGGAGGTTAAGGCCTCCGAGTCGTTGGCGTCGGGCAGGTTGGTCGCTAAACTGTCGGCTAGGGAGAGTGGCTGCGAGGACAAGGGGTGGTGGTGGCGGTGGGAAGGGTGCCCGCGAACGGGTGCGGCGGGGCGGCGCGGGGTGGTGCAGCGCGGTGCGACGCGGGTGGTGCAGGACAGGGAGGGTGCCGCGAGCACGGGGTGCTCCCAGACGCTCGCATTTGTGGCAGCGGTGCGGATAAAAAGCTAACACACTGCTCTTGCGGGAAGTTTTTGGATTTGCTGGTTGACCTTGCTCCCCCTGTTTCCATCGCCTTACACGATTCTTTTCGATCTCCATTGTGTTCCATCATGTTCAGTTACCATTATCTTGCACTGGTTCCTAAATTCAATCCACAAATTTCTGTGCTGCTTCCATCATTTCAACAGCATTTTGAATAATATTCCTCCTGTTCCATTGGTTTACATCACGTTTTAACCATTTCCAATTTTCCTATGGTAAGAACGAGAGGAACCATAAGGGTAAATAGCAGTCATAAGACGAGCGACCATAGTCATCGTTTGAAGGCCCACCAGAACGATGGCCGTAGTAATAATTAACTATGTTCAAGATAATGCAAATCATGATAGAAATGCTTTCTGGGTGGACCTGAGGCTGAAGTCATGCTGGGGCTCCTCTCTGCGCTGGCGCATGTGCACAGCCTGGGCATCGTTCACCGCGACGTCAAATGCGAAGCTGGATGGAATCAAAGCCGGTTTCTGCCTTCAGTAATTTCCTTAGTTGGCGGGTGAAGGAACAACATGTTGGGACGGCACTGTTGTGAGGCCCTCTAGTAGAGCGAAAGGTTATTGAATGTTGGTTGCACTATCAAAGGAAAGGGGCAGAGAACAAGAGCGCATGCGCAACACATTCTGTGGGCTGCTAGAGCCAGACGATCACAAATTCCGAATTGACACTTCACTGTCCAGGAAAATATTCTGATCGCCGAAAATCGCGCAGTTCTTGCCGACTTCGGCACCTCTGCAGATGTGCATGGCAAGTCAAAAAGTATCAAGTGTTGCTCCATGTGGTCATGGCTCAGTCTGCCGCCCCTGTCCAGGCATTGCTGCCAGCCTCAATGATGCCAAGGCAATGGAGAAGATGCTTGGCTACAGCAAAGATTCAGCACTTCCAGCTACGCGGGCCAGACACCCAGGTAAGCAGCGTGCCCAACGCATAGGCGCCAAATGTCCTGCATCCTGTGCTTCTAAGGAGAGTTGGGTCTCCTGGCTATGCCGCACCCGAAGTTCTGAAGCTTGGAATGGAGTGTGCATGTCGTCACTGTCGCAGCTGCTTTTGTTGTTTAGCGTACAGAACCTACGAGTAAGAGCCCACAAGTTGATGGCAGCGATCAGCATGAAGAGTGTTGTTGCTATGGTGTAGATTCCGAGCGTCGATCGTCTGGCAAGATATAGCCAGAAGTCAGAAGTCATTATTCGCCTTGGACCGGCCGCCTTGAAGCATGGAGAGACTTGTTGTCCTTATGACCGAGGATGGGTGAGCAGCTTTGCTGGCATTCCAGAAATGTTGACACCGAAGAGTGAGGTCTGTCAATGAAGGGGTTTACTGGCTCACAAGGTGTGCCACTAATTGCAGCCTGAGGGGGCAGAGCAGTTTTGCACGAAATTCCTGCGAGGGTTTTCGTGTAGCATGCGTAAGACGAGGCCATATGCTGAGAAGGTGGACGTTTTTGCGGCCGGTGTGGTGCTGCGCCTCGTTTCTGGCATCACAGGATTGCTCTTGCAGTTGTTGTCGTGTTCAGTCTTTATCACGAGAACTGGTAGAAGCGCACAACAACAGCTAACAGCTCGGTCTGTCATTGCAGTTGCTTCGGCAGCAGCTGCTGATACGTCGGCTTCCAGTTATCAAAACCTTGACGCGTTTCAGCTGTCCATTGCTCCAGCCAGGCCCTTGCTTTTTCAAAAGCCCAGGTACTATTGTCTATCGGCGGTGCTTCCATTTGCGGATAGTAACGTGGAGAGAGTCCTGGCCGCAATTCCATAGCTTCGAAGTTTTGGCAGATACGTCCTGCCCAAATTCCGGCTGTCTACTGTGCTGTCCAATGTGTGATTCCAAGTTCTCCACTCTTGATTCAGCTTTGTCCTAGGAATCCTTGCCAGGACCGTGCGTGCCGGGCTCAGAGAAGGTCAAACAGAGGTCTTGTTGATTTGCCTGTGGATCTGACAGCGAGCTGCCTGCTTAGCTCGTGCCCCCGGCAGGATGCAAAGTTCGCATGGACCGCACGAAGTTTCAAGGGCTTTCTGGAGGCTGTGTCGTGGCAACAGTTCCTGGGAGACCTGCGACTAAATTCAAAAAACTAAGCGGCTTGAGCTGCAAGCGTGGAACAGTTTACGTCCTCCACATTGAGTGCTGGGTCTTCCATGGCAAGAGATTTGGGGCGTTGAGGTACGGATGCGGCATTTGAGGCAGGAGTAGAGATTCCCTTGCAGGCATTCTCAAGCTCACCAAAACGCTGCTCTCGAAGGACAGCAGATCGTTTCTCATAGTCAACATGGGACACGGTAGGATGTGCTTTGCCATGCTTTGCTTATTCGTGGGGGTGAATGAGTTAGCCTGATTTCTCGTGGGGTGAGCAAGGCTCCAAATGTGAAACGCGCTTTGGCCTTGTCATGAGGGCATATTATAGGACCCTTCGCAGCGGCCGACGGCAAAAAGGTCGTTCTACGCTCTTTGGATTCTCCTGTCGCCGCAAGATCGCAAGTCCGATCCTTGGAGGCATCAGCCCCCTGCGCCTTCAGGAACAGCACAAGTCCAAAATCTTGTGAATCCAAAATCCTACGCCTCCTGCGCAGCTGCGCCCCAGAAGATTTTTGCTGTTGATTTCACCTGAGGACATTGCTCGGCAGTCATTTCAGGCTGTGCCGGACGACGACGACCCATTGGTCGACCCGCTTTCAAGTTGTCCGCTGCCTGGTATTCTGGATGCGATATCTCCGAGCTCAATCGGGCGGAGAGACGAGAGACACTAGCTTACAACGAAGCCGCGATGATGCTGCAGTTACAGCAGAGTTCCTTCAGAAGGGGTTGGGTGGACAAATGAGGAACGGATGTACACTCCGGGGGGGAAGTGTGCAGATGTACACTGCAGCCTCTCTTTGATTTTGCCATTCTTTCAATTTCGGGGTTGTTCGGGGAATTCCACTTGGCTGAAAGGATCGCTTCAAGGGTTTGGCCAAGAGTTTTCGAAAGTCTAAACTGAGGATGTCAGGCACGGCGAACCTACCGCTACCGTTCAGCTTTATGCCGCGGAAGCAAACAAATTGGCTGACTCATTTTTTCTTTCGCAAGCTGAGGACTCTCTACACTGGAAGAAGCTGAAAAGCTCGTCAAGCAGCTGGGTTCAACAGCAGCTGCCCAGAAAACGGGCCGTGTGAAGACTAACGTTTGCCTAGGTCCGAATAGTGAGAGGAAATGTTGAAGCAAAAGGTTTCCAGATTCTTATCACCTGGTTTAGTGCTTGCACATGACGTGTTGGTTCAAGGTCAGAGCCGACTTGCCCAGGGACACCCAACACACTTTCTGTGCGGCATGGGCCGCCAGCGAAGGCCTCTCGTACGTGACACATGTGCTGGTTGGTGTGCAGTCGTTGTATATGGCGCTATATAACTTGAGGTGAAAAGATCCCTGGTAGCTTTGGGGCCGAGCAAGCGGGAGGAGGACTTGGGTTGAGCCCATGCCCTGGCGCCGGTGGCAACTGGCCTGCATGGAAGGAGAAGCATCGATCGCGGGAAGCATCCCTCAGACCGAGTAAAAAGCAGGACCTGGGAAAGCGGATCAGGTGGCAGTTGGATGGTTGACTGTGGCAGGAGTCCTCCGACAACGTTACCCATAGCAGAGGCAGGTCCCAGCTGTGTTGGGTGGGCGTGGTCCAAAATGCAGGAACTTTGACACATGCAATCCACGGGTGCGGGGAGTGAAGTCGAATCAGCAAGCTCTAAATTCTGCCGAGCGTTCATGAAGAAACAGCTGTTAGCAGCCATTAGCAGCCCTTGCACAACGCAAGGCTTCGCAGCGGAAGAGACTGCTGGAGGCCCGACCTGGTGAGAATTGAATTTGAGCATTGACTCAGCAATCATTAGCGGGGAACTAGGTCAATTTGGAACGCGAATTCGTGTTATTTTGGAACGCGGACAAGGGGATCAATTTGGAACACGGATCAGTGGCTGTCAACACGATTTTCAGGGTTTGCATGCTTTCCACTGTTTTTATGGTTACTCTGGTCTTTCATGGTTTCAGATGGCCTCCATGGTTTCCATGGTTTCTATGGTTTTTATGGTTTCGATGGTTTCCATGGTTTCTATGGTTTCCATGGTTTCTATGGCTTCGATGGTTTCCACGGCTTCTATGGTCTTCATGGTTTCACTGTTTTGCATCGTTCTACGGTTTCTATGGTTGCCATGGTTTCCAGGATTTTTTTAAGGTTTCCAGGGTTTCCACCCGATGTAGGTAATATTTTGGAGTGTAGGCCCAAAGGGATGGTAGGTTTTACATCACGCGCCGTAGACATCTGGTGCCTGCACTTTGGAACGATCCTTGGATTAATGGGGCGAAGCTTGGATTAATGGGGCCATGATGAAAGTAAATCAGAACTCTTCACACCCGTGGACTAGGGGCGTAGCTTGGACTAGTGGGCCGTACTTTGGACTAATGGGAACGATCCTTGGACTAATGGGGCAAAGCTTTGGCTGATGAGGCGATGATAATAACTAAATCTGAACTTCTCACTCGGCGTAGCTTGGACTAATAGGCCGTAGTTTGAACCCATGGGAACAGTCCGTGGACTAAGGGAGCGAAACTTGGACTATCGGCCGATGACAAAATTAGATGTCTTGTGTTCCAAAATGATCCTTTTTGGGTTTTTGTGCTGCAAAATGGCGCTGATCGCTATTCCAAAATGATGCCAATCGGTGTTCCAAAATGATCCCTCCCCCCGCATTAGCGCATGCTACAGGTAGATGGCAGGTGAATTTTCGGACTAGACTCTGTATACAGGCTGCCTCGACACCGCTGAGCCACCTCCCTGTAAAGGAAGCAGAGGACTCGGCTCACTCGGTTCTCGCGAATTTTACGTTTTTCTTTACTCACATTGACATGTCGCCCGGACCCAGGCTTCATGGCGTCCTCTGACCAGCCCGCGCGAGCGCTGTCGTCCAGGTCTATTCGGCCACCAAGCGTCGCGCCATCGCGAGGCTGGGCAGTTTTGCCCGGCACCACGCTTGACCTCTCACTCCACACGTCTTTCAAGCAACTTCTTTCAAGCAGGCTCCTTCCGGTGCCGCATCCGACGTTATGTGGCAGCTATTCAAGGCGGGCTGCATGGCCGCTGCAAAGTACGAGGGATGCTCCTTTGCCAGTGTGTCTGTTGAGTGCATGTGAAGTGTAGGCTTGCATCATCTACCCGCGTAACAGGTGGCACGGAGCGCGTTGCGAGGTCTGCCGCGCACACAGGAGAGAGCGCAGCCGACAACACAATTTCCTGTCTGCTAAGTTTATCACCCGCTTTCTGCGTCCTGCTGCCCCGCCTCATGCTCGTGTTGAGGGTCTCAGTGCTAAACCTGCAGCTAAGGTTGGCTGGCGGAGACAAATATCCCCAGCCAGCAGCCCAATCTTCGGCAAGAGCAGCAGAGTTGTTTACCTGGAGGTCCTGACTGTTGCGACAAAAGCTGACCAAGTCAGGGTGCAGTAGCCATGTCAAGAGTCAAGAGCTTGCTATTCATTGCCGAGTTGTGAGCGTAAATCGTACCAAGTGAAGCACTGGGGATACTATGGTAGGATTTGTGGTTGATATGACATGGTAGTAGAAGGGTTGCTGGCTGGATCCAAATAAAAGAGCAAGCAGCGCTTCGCCATGCTCTTGTCACTTCGCGCTGAGGCAGCGGCTTATGCCAATGCTGCCCCAGGCCTGGATTTGGTAGGATCTCACACTCAGAGTCTTGGAGGTTCATCTTGCTGGCTTCTTTTTTCGGAAGCTCGGCGGTTGCAACTACGCTTTTTTTTCTGACTGTCGTGGAGGACCGCCAAAGATGGACCTCCTCCCGGCGGCGTGCCAAGACAAGCCAGGCGAACGGTGGTAACTGCCTAACCATTTTCGCCTACAGAGCAGTCAACTTGTTCACAGCAGCAGCTTCATCACCGCGATTTACGCAACTTTTTTTGTTTGTTTCAGGAAGGTTTCTATGCTTGTAAGAGCTAGTGACATCACCAGACCCTTGACCAGAACAATGCTTCTTGTGGTAGCCTCACTGCAGCTGAGCCTCTCCAGGTGATGCCTGCTTCGGTATTGTTTCGGCACCGCCCCAGGCGAGTTGAGAACCTGTACAATCATGCGCTTTTCGTCCCGTCATGGCAGACAAGACACATGGGGCCAATGGCTTTCAATGTGTTATTGGAAGAGCCAAATGACGGGGAACATTCTGATCAGTCACGGCTACAGAGGGCTTGATCTGACCTGGCCCAACTAATGAAGTAGTTCTCCGAGTGAGTTGCACTGCTTGTAAAAGCTTCGCTAGAAACCAGAGCCATGCAGGCAATTTCAATTGGGGACCTGTGAAGTTCCTGTGATGGATACCAATACGGGTACCTGCAATTGGAACTGATTCATGTGACCAGACTTGGGTTTAGCAGGAGTTGTGCCTTCCCGGGATCCTAGACGGTTGTAAACGCTTGTAACCCTGCGAATCGTTCAGAATCTTTGCAAGGCTTTCAAGCCCGCGCTGCCCGCCGGTCCTTTGCGACCTCGTGGACCTCGTCGGCCCCAGGCGACTATCCTTCAGAAGCATGCAGGGAGATGTAGAGAGTATGCTGGGCAATGCTATGGGTTCTGGTAGCCATCTTTGCATTGGACAGTTTGAATGTTAGAGGGAGATACTTTCGACATGTTTTGACTATTCAAGCCAAGGTGTCTCCCTCGACTGGCCCGTCAGCATAGCCGCGCGTCTTCAATGTGTTTTGAATCTGCATGTGCGGCTTCTGCTCCTCCCCCCCCGGCTCATCCTCCTTCCCATTTTCCCAGCTTCGGCGTCGATGGCATTTTAGGAAATCTTGAACATCAGTCCTCGGAACCCTTCATGTGTGTTTCATCAGGGTTCGTTTCATCAGAGTGCAAGTTCGGATCTTCATAGTTCAACTTCAATGGTCCTAGGTGCTGCTTTTCCTGCCGAGCCTGGCCTTGGCGCGGCTCAGGTCAACGCTCGAATTCCACCACGACGATACTTTTTGCAGAGCATGAAATCTTAGAACCCCATTCCATTGTTTATGATCAGATCATCTGATTCTGTAGGACTCGTAGGCTACTGCCCTATGAGCCTTGCGTTCTAGGACTGCATGTGCCGGGTCCCATCCTGCCCCGAAAAAGAGTTTCATCAAATCTGAATCCTGAAAGCTCGCAACTATGTAGAGGATGGGGCTGGCAGGCTTTGCTTGCCAAGGTTCTTTAGGGCGTTTTCCCTGTGTGTTTTGCAGATCTTCTCGCCTAAAAACAGGTTCTCTGCAGACTGCAGACCCAGATATTCCAGGGCGCAGGGTGTCTATCAGCAGCCTTACTGTGTTTTTTCAGCAGCCAGGGTATTCTGATCGGCGGCTGTTGCTGCTGTGATCCCTGACAAGGCATCGTTTGCTTCGAGTGTAAACTGGATTCCAGGAGCTTGTTCTGTGTGCTTCACAAGTAAAGTGGCCGCTACCTGTACAGTCCATTGATGCCACCCTGACTTAATTCGAAGTCGTGCTTCGCGGCCGACGCGTTTCCTTCCGCATGAGCTTGCGGAAGACCTTTGCTAGTGGTAGTCGTGTCTAGGAAGTGGTTTCATCTTTAACTAACCATCTTCAAGAGTACTTGAAGCAGAGCGACTGGCAGCACTCCTTGTCAGCGTAGGCCACGAGGCAACAAATTTGTGTGAGAGTGAACTGCGCGCTTGTGCTCAGATCGCTTGAGGTGTTCTCAAGGTGCCCTCGCCACTTATCTTTTGCCATCGTATTGGATGTCTTTGGGGCAGTGTGGCTGGTGTGGCTGCAGGGGCTCCTTGAAGAGCAGAGCGTGCAGTGGCACCTCTCTTGAGAATTGCAAGTAGGTGTCTTCACGGTCCAAAGCTTCTCGAAACAGCCTTACTCAAAGTCAAGCTAGCAAGTCGTAGTAGCACCTAGAAGATCCTAAAAGCTTTTGGCCAAACCCCTAGCTTTCGGCAATTCTTGTTCAATTGTGTTCCAGGGTCGGATAGAATCCAGCAATCCCTAACACAAAGAGTTTTGTTGCCTGCCTCGTCCGGGATGCGCAGATGCGGTACAGCTCGGTCAAAGTGCAGCAGTTTTGCTCAAAGATGAGTTGATTTTGAAACCCGCGTTTGAACAGATTTGAATGCTTAGTGTCAGGCTGAACCCTTGCCAAGTTGGTCGCACTTGAGTTGCGACGGCAAAGGTCACATTTGAGCCGCGCCCGCCATGGTCTGGGGATTTTCAGTGCATGAGCTGGAGCGCGATAATTGAAATCTTTTTGACGTAGTTCACCGAGCCTGGGGCTCCCATGTTTCAAGGAACTCAGAGGCAAAACTGTCCACCATCTGAGTTACCTGTTGGCAGCCAGTTCGTAGCGGGTTATGACGGTACAGTGCTCCTTTCCATGTCGAAAGCCGCGAGAATTCTGCTGCTCTCATGCTGAGCATGTTGGCCTACAAGCATGGCCTGACCTTGGCATTGAACCTCTAGCAGTCAAAATCCCGACTTATCAATCCTTTAGCTTTCAGGTTCGGCTTCTGGGCAACGATCCCATCTTTAGCAAGGTGGCCCAGGACGCTGAGGGGTCAAAACTCTGCTTGCCATTGTTTCTGGGCCAGCGTAGGTTATGGCACAGGTGGAAGGCCGCAACTTATCTGTGTAGCCTTAATTGTGTTTTCAAGTCCTTCGGATGTCTTTTGAGGACCTCAAGGCGAAGCAGGCTGAAGTGCTGAAGAGCTGGTGCACCGAACTGAAGGACAAGTCCATCATGTCTCGAATGGAGAGGGCATTCATCTTCATGCTTGCCAAGTGATGCAGATCTGATGCCCCTTGCAATAATTGCAGCAATGCCAATATGTGGTCCAGGAGCGACCTCATTCTTCCTGCATCAGATTTCTTTGCCTGGAGATTGGCTGCGGGACTTCCGTTCAAGCCTCAGAGTGCTGGTCACAAGGGCAAGCGTACAGTTCTTCCAGTTTCCCCTTTCTGACTCGGCCTCGCCACACGATCTCATCAAAGAAACTGCTTGAAGAAAGGGGCAGGGGAATAAACAAGGACCAAGAAAGATGCGACTGGTTCAAATCAAAGGGGTCAGCCATAGAACCTGGCACAGCCAGAAGGCCTTCAGGCGAATCCAAAGCGAGGAAGGCATGCAGAAGTCAAAGAAAAAGCGCAGAACGAAGCAATCCGGCTGTCAAGATACAAGCTTTGAGCTCCGCAACGCCAAGCCTGCAGTCACATTTTTCCAAACCATCTGCCTCTGACCCTGACCCTAAACCATGGCATCCTCAAAGTCTGAACCATAATCCCTTCAAAGCTGACCGTATTCTACTTCTACATGCGTCAACAGGCATGATTGAGCCCAAACTCAGGACTTGTATTGGGGCACGGTAGGATCAAGCAGGAAACTTCACAGGGCTGTCAAAGATGCAAATGATGAGGCAGCAGATGTCCGAAACGAGATGATCCAGGCTGTGGCAAAGTGACGAGAGCCGGGTTTCTGTAGTTTGTTGCCTTCAGCTGCCAGGTGTTGCGGAAGTTCCCTGCCGCCAGGCTGGGAGTTCATCTGTTCAAGACCACGAAGCTCCTCTCTACAAACTTCAAACTGCTGATCTTGAGGTATATACGGATCAATCCTGACGAGGAAGCCAGAGCAGCATGTTGATGTTCATTTCAGCCAAAGCTGCCGTTTACAGCTGCAGTCGCACATGCATGTTCCCGGTCCTGGGGGATCCTACCCATGGTATGGTCCCCCCCTCAAACAGCATTAGAAATAAGATGGGATATGCAGCAGGATCATTTACGAATACCCGCACGTTCTTAATATACCACCAGAACCACATGGACAGGACAACCAGAAACACACGACCACAGGGGGTAGAGAGAATCACCAGAACAGCATAGATACCACAGGGTGAAGCTTTGAGTTTCCTGCAAGTGCAGTCACATGTCCAACTACCAATGCATGATGTCCTCTGCTTAAGGTTCTTGTGTAGGGACTACAAGCACCTCTGTGCCTGAGTGTAGAAAGAGACAGCTGACCTGACCGCCTTGCTGTCTGTACCGTAGAGAGGACAGTTGCCTCTCGGAGGGGGGGACAACCACCAGCACAACAGGACCACAACAACCACGGGGTCCACAGAGGGGAGGAGCAGAACCACATGGACAGGACCGTCAGAACCACAGGGACCACAGGGGCGGGAGGGGAATCACCAACACAGCATAAGCAGCATAGGTGCCACAGGCCACAACAACCACAGGGTCCACAGAGGGGAGGAGGGGGACCATACCATGGGGGGGGATGGGGGGGGGGGTAGCAACCCTGGATCATGCATGTGGCTGCTTGGGTCGAGCACTGTCCTTGCATGAGGAGACGCAGCTTTTCGAAAAGGCTCCAGACCTGCAACGTCCTCAGTGTTGAAGAAAATTCAGGATCTGAACTTCATGCACTGTAACAGATTCCTGCGCATCCCGTATATTATTCTCTCGAAGCTGTTGGAGCTTACAGCACAATTATACCCCAGAAGAGGCCCTACAACATTTCATGGTAGCCGCTATATCCTGTTGAAACCACATCAGACCTGACCCCCATGGCAGGGAGCCCAGAAATCCCAAAATTCCCAGATCTGCCCCAGAACGGCCTTACAGATCAGGCTTAAGTTGAGGCGGTTTTGCTGTTTGTTTGGTGTTAATGGCTTGGAGTCTACGGCTGAGGGCTCCAGACCTATTGGGATGGGTTTGTCTGGTCAATTGTGAATACATTCGCCAAGTCGACCCGTCCATAAGCGCCTAACGTGGTATTTCGCAGATGCTAGTTTGACCTATATCGTGCAGGCGTAGCAGGTGCCTGTCCCTTCAGTTCGGTGCGGATGAGGCAGCAGGGAAATGCACTGCTTTCTGCCCTTTGTTTTTGTACATGTGCAAGACTGCCAGCAGATTGAAGTTTGTTTTCTTCGTGCTCGCCACAGGCTTTAGCCTATATGCACAAGCACATTCGTCCGAAGGTCCCGCGGCCAAGTTGAAAAAAGTCACCAAGACAATACTCACACATGTGGTCTTGTTTTTGAAGAGTGGCGCAGATTAGGCACCATAGTTTGAGCCTATCTAGAATTTCACATGCAGCCTCTCTGACTGTGAAGGCATTGGCCATGCGATTTGGGCCCATGATAGTCACATCCACTGTGAATGCCAGCAACAAGATGGCCCAAATTTTATGTGCAACGCGATTTCCGCTTGTTGTGTTTTGGGCTGCTGTGGGGCGGACTGAAAAACAACAGGCACCTGGTTGCAAGTTGCTTAGGCCACCGACTTGTCTCGCTTCCTTGTGGAAGCCTTGGCAAGTCAGGATTCGATTTGCACAGGCTCCGCTGCAGAACGGATCGCATTGACTGGTACAAAGGTGAAAGACCGTGTCGGAACCTGCAGAGATGTCTTGGCACCCACATACGCGTACGCCTTGGCACTTGGGTCTGGACGGTCCGAACCACTTCTTGTCACTGCTGCTCACACATGCTTGAAGGCTTCCCCACTACGCCTGCTTCACATCCTAGAGCGCTCAGGCAGTTTTGAGGGGATCCAGTCATGAAGTATCAGCCCTGGGAAGTCAGGGTCCCCAGGTGTTGTTACTCTAACTTTCTCGGCTGCAGGTTGGTCAGGTTTTAAGTCGAATGGCCTTCCTGCCAGGAGTGTGCATACAATACGAAATCGCCGAGCACGAAGCTAAGAAAGCGATCTTCAACGGCTGGAGTGCAGCCCACCATGCTTTACTCGTGTTTGGCAATGAGGAAAGATCCTGAACCCTCTGCTGTGGTCTTTTTCGCGTCGCAGCCTGAACTTTGAAGGGGCAGTGAGGCAGCCAACAATTCGGCACTCGCACCTGGAATAAGAAGCCTTTGCAGGTCCGACATTGAAGGGTGGCGGCCTTGTCTCTGATAATGATTTAAGGAGCAGGGTGAGTGTAGGATGCATAATTCCTGTATGCTTGCCAGCTTCCCACCGCGCAGCTTGCACTGACGTCCATGCCTCCGCTGTTGGCTTTCCAGGTTTAGTCCCATCACTGGGCAGCTCCCAGAGAGGCGCTGATGGTTCGCAGATGGAAGGGATAGGCATAGATCAAGGCATATCAAGGCCGTGTGTCCTGCAGCTGGTGCCCGGTAACGCATCGCAGTGACTTTCCGCGGCTGCACTTCCGGCCTGTCCCCAGGGCTTTCTGCAGACCCACCGACAAAATGAAAGAGATGGAGAAGGGCATCAAGGAGGCCGGCCTTTCTATGGGCTGTGAAAATGAGTTTCAGGAAGTTTGCAGAGTTTTAGGAAGTTGCAAACAGCTGAGCCTTGGCAGACTCTGGCCAGCTTCCAACTGACGCACGTGAGATTCAAAAAGGGCCAGTGTCGGGCTCAACTCCTGCAATGGTTTTGGGATTCCTTGGTTGCACAGGAAAAATCCTAATTCAGGCACTCCGACCTGGTCAAACAGGAGATCCGGTGGTGCAACAGCTTTCCTGGCCTGTTTCGGTCCTTCAGCTAGGCTCATTGCCCAGCCTGCGCGTGCCAAAACAATCTTTGGACACCCCAGGTTTGCTGTCTGCCCTGGTGGCAGCGTTCACTGCGTTGGACTCTCAAAGGGTGACCGCAAGCAGCTAAGTCCCGACAAACATGCTCGGTGCTGAGGCAGGACTACCAGCAGGAGGTCCGGGAACAACTTGACAGAAAAGGCCAGGCAGTGTGTTTTTTTGTTCCATCCAAGCTGCATTGACGCCAATTGATGCTGAGTTTATTGCAGGCTTGGCGGCTTTGGTGTGGGACTCAGCGCCTGTTTTCCTGAAACGCTCTTTACGGCCAAGCGCTCGAGATCTAAGAGTGAGTGCAGCCGAGGTCAGAGGAGTTCAGCTGGAGGTGCTGCCCAAACATGGCCTTGCAGCTGAGGCCGGTCGACTCAAAGGGCACTTGAGGCCACTCGAAGACCCCAAACAGCGTCAATTTTTACAAGTGCCTGTTCGCTTGACGTCCTCCTGGGGGCAGCAGCTGGTGCCTAGATATTGTCTTCTTTTACAGTTCATCTTGAGATGAGCCGACAGCCAAGTCATCTAGGTCAAAAGACTTGATGTTTTGACCGATGCAGGACCACGAATGGAAAACTTTGAAGTGGAAGCTTTGGTTTTTTGGCTTCCTGGACGAGGGCAACGTTAGGCCGCATCGTGCTTCGAACAGATTCTTTCGTTGAGTTCCTAAAGCCCTTAGTTGCTGGCTGCTGCCTGACAAATTGTTAAGCGTAGATGTAATTTAAGCTGTCGACCCCTGACAGGCTGGCCGATGAAGCGATGCATGCTTCACAAGTCAGGACACTTCATGTACAATGTGTCTTGCAGCTTTGGAATCAAAGTTTGCTGGGGTCTGTGCACTTACCAGACCAACTTTCTGCTCCACTCCCTGAAATCTCTGCAGATGTTAAGTACTCACTGGCACCCCCGTCCATCCAAGCACGCTTCAGGATATGTGGTCTTCTACCGTGGAGAAAGGCAGCTCCCAGTGTGTGAGATCGTGTGAAGCGGAAGCAGTGATTGTTAGATAAAGCTTTTGCACAGATGAATTCTGCAGCCTGGCTCTACTCCCTTGATCAGCAGGCTCCTAACCGCGAAGCGCTTTGAAGAGCCATGTCTTTCTGGGGTTTGCGCTCGTGCCTGTTGGGCGTCGCATTGGGATCTGCCTGGTCCGCAAACTGCAAGTACCCTGGGGGCGAGTGCTATGAGTTGAAACTTCAAAAATGCCAGGGCTCAGACAATTGGACCATTCACGGCCTGTGGCCTGAGTGGGACAATGGCTGTCCTGGATCGCAGTTTGATATCACTGCCCTAGCATCCATGCGGTCCGATTTGGACCAGAAGTGGATGTCTTGCCCCGAGTTTGGTGAATCCAACGAGAATTTCTGGAAGCACGAATGGGAAAAGCATGGGACGTGCTCTGGAATGCAAGAGGCTAGCTTCTTTCAAAAGGGTTTGCAGCTCTACGACCAGTACAAAGTCAAATGTGCCAGTGGGAACGACGGAAAGGAGTGTGCAGTCTGTTTCAACAAGGACCTTGCCACTCTGGAGACGTGCCCCAGCGAAGCATGGCTCACTGTATGAGCTGAGCCTCCCGACTTTCAGAGTACTGTTTGGGTGCTCGAAGTCATAAAGGAATGTATGTGGCTGAAGCAAGTTGATGCTGTGAAGTTGGCTGCCGCTCTGTGACACCAGCCAGATTAATGAAGGGATTCTACTGTAGCCGCTGCAAGAAGTCTAAAAGGCAATGAGTGACTGATGTCAGCAGAATTGAGCGCCAAAAAGCGGCGAATACCGTCGAATATCTCGCAGGGAAGCAAGGTGCATGCCACTAGAAGGAGATGCCTTGCAAGAGACAGCGATGAGCCCCCACATGTTGCAGACAACCCCTATCATGGCCAGCAGAATCACATGAGCAGGGCAACTCCGAGTGGTGGCTTCCCTTCCTGAACCTTAGCTCGCTGCTGAACCTTTGTGTGATGAAGTCCTCGGCTTGTGTCAGGACGACCGGCAAGCCATTGCAATCCCGTGCAAGTTGCTCTCAAGGAGGTTACAAAAGATGCAGCTTGCTCACGTGTGTGATGCATTCTATTCGTTCCAGGAAAAGCAGTTTTATATCAGCTGCACCATACCCAGCTTGTGCAGGCCAAACCAAAGGAGGTGAAGCAGTCCGGCGCTCGCACTTTTGAATGCAGGATACCTTCATGCCCGCTTGCATGCTTTTTTCTGTAGCTTGGAGCAGCATCACGCTGGAATGCAGAAGCCATGAATGGTCATCGCCAGGCTGCATGCGTGGATTCAGCTCAGGCCGAGGCAAGCAAAAGAGGAGGAAGAGGAAGAGGAGGAAGAGGAGCAGGAGGAGGACAAGCAGGAAGAAGAGCGGGAAGAAGAGGAGCAGGCAGAGGTGGAAGTGGAGGAAGAAGCGGAGCAGGAAGCAGATGACGACGAGGAGGCTCCCGTGGAGATAGAGGATGAAGAGCAGGTCGAGATAGAGACAGAAGAGACACAGCAAGCCCAAGAGGCCGAAGAGGACGCCCAGCCAGCACAGCCCGTTGAAGCAGAGCCGGAAGCTCAGGCAGAGGAGCCCCAGGAGCCACCGGTGGTGCAAGAAAAGGCACTGCCTGCTCAGGCGCTCTGGGTTTGTGCAGTCTGCATGGAGCGTAACCTTGAAGGAACCCTGCACCCAAGCAGTGCCTGCAAAAAGCGCGTAGTTGTGTTTCATTCAGTTTCCTTCAGCCATAGCAAGGATGCCGGATACTTGAATGCATATGTATCACGTGTGTTTGCCAGGCAAAGAAAAGAAAGACGGGCCAGCGAGAGGCACCGGTGAAGGACCCTTTGCCCCCTCCGGAGCCCAGCCATAGCCGACGCAAGGCAGGAGGGCGGGAGGGACGGGTGGGAGGGTCGTTGGGCACAGCCTTACGTGTAAATGCCTGGGCACTTGGCTGTGAACGATATGGGTAGGGCTTCAGCGGCTGCGATTGGATTTGCAGTACGTCCTTGTCAGGCAGCCATGGCACCTCCACCGCCTCCACCAGCTCAGGCCAGCATCTAACTCACCCTTCATCCTTGTGAAGCCCTGACACCAGTCGCACGTGAACTGTGGCAAGGAAAGTTCGCTTTCAATCTGACAGTAGAACTTGTAGAGCCGTAAGTGGTGCGCAGTTGACGGAACCAAGCGAGCATGCAACAGTTCAGGTGCCATCTAGGGCCAAAGCGAAAGCTGCCCGAAAGCGCAAGGCCTCTTGCTCGTCCTCTGCACCCCTTTGGTGTCCTCAACTTTTGCGCGAAGAGGCAGAGCCCAAGTCCCCGCCTCCAGCCCGACGAGCTGAGCCCGAGAGCCCGTCGCCCGCAGGGATGCCCAGAACTTTTGCAGAAGATTCATGTAGAGATTGCAGAGATGCGCTTGGAATGGAAGGGAGCTTTAATATCCAGTAGAGGTTGTGGCTGCAAGGTTGCCTAGAGTATGCGCACTGCTGAACCTGTGTGGGTAGTGTGAACTGATGCGTGTGTTCATGCGCTTGCGTTCGGCGCGCTTCAGCTTGCGTGTAAGAATTGCTGAAGTAGAGGCCATCCCCACCCATCTGCTGAGGGGAGGAAGCCGGGATTCATCAGGCTGGACCTGTTGCAGTTTTGAAGTACTCGCCGGTGTGCAGACATTTGTGTGTTTCAGAGTTCAGGACTTCTTATTATTTGATAGGATGAGGGGACGTCTAGTTTGGCGTGTCCGTTTTGCCTCTCAGGGGTGCCCGAGTGCGGATCCTCTCTACCAACGACAAGCGGGGAGAGTCAGGCACTGAGAGACTGAAAAGCGAATGCAATCTGCTGATTCGCACTTTTGGCAGCTATTAGTGTGACCTGGCATGGAATCACAAGGACAGGAATCCTTGGCCAGTACAACGTGGACAAAGATCTATGGGAGGTGGAGTGCACTTCTAGTGAAGTGCTGCCCGTGCCAATGTGCTGCACCTCGCTTGCCACTCAAATTCGCATGACCTGACAGTTCAAAGCGCAGGTCACTGGAGAATTTGGCACTGAGTGGCCTAAGACTCGGGTGACCTGATCTTTTGGTGCCCAGGTAGACCTCACGGCAACGGCAACATAGTTTTGTAATCTCTGTTGAGGTTTGACTCAGACAGCCTCGCGTCAGCCTCCCAGAGTCAGCGAAGACCTGTACTTTTCTGAAACCTCACGGATCCTCAGGGATCCCCACGGTCTCAGGTTTTTCGTGGCCAAGCGACCCGGCCAGGTGTATTTGGATGAGGACGCCCCGTCTGCGGGCATGTTGCGAGATGAAGGCATCAGGCTTGAGGTTTCGCTTCAAGTGCCAAGGCGCTTTCAATACTTACATGTTGTGACCCGCGAAGGATTGAGAATCGACAGATGTACAGACGCCATCCGGGAGCCAGTCAGGGGCTCAATATGCAAACATGCTACATGCCCAACTTTACATTTTGAGCATTCCTGAAAGGTCTACGTCTTGACGATGGCTGCCTGCGGCGCTTCTTCACGCAAGTTTAGATGGTGTTTTCAGCAACATCTGATGCTGGCGTGTGTGTTGTCCACCTAGTAAGTGGCTGCGTCGGGTAGAAGGCGTTGCCTTGCTTATGGTGATCAGTGGACTCTGCAGGAACCGATCCCTGTTAAATCATTGAATCCTGAGTTAGAGGCACGACCAGCAACTTTGGTAACAATAATGTAGGCTAGCAGCGTCCTTGATGCAAGCATTGGCAGGTCCGCAACCTTTCCAGCATGTAGATGCGAGTGGTGGACCGCGAGTCTTCTCACAATTGCTGTTGATGAACACATCTCCAAGGCAGCAGGCTGTCAGGTTCAAAGACTCTGCGACCTTCCGACCCCTCTCATCCCAGCTGCTGTACAATTTCGCGAGATATCCGCGACATTGTAGATGATGTTGATGAACGTCAGGATGAAGACAGTAGTGCAAGCTACAAGTGTCGCTGGAGAGCCAGATCGTGCTAAATTCATTTAAATTTAAAACGCAGCCTGATGCCCTGTCAGGAAAAACATGCAGCACAGGGGCTTGTTTGTTTGCTGAGTTACTCATTGCAGTTAAGCCAGTCAAGCCATACAAAAGTAGAGCTGCACAGATGCTTCACATCTTCCGTATCTTCCAATGCATTGAGGCAGAGATTTGGCTGTTGGCGCAGCACACTGGCTTTCAAATGCGTTTCGCATCAGGATCCTAGCGGCCCCTTTCAGGTTTCTTTCACGTGAGACCCCAAGTCTGAGGCTCCGCAGTCTACGCAGCCTCTTCCCATGCTACGGATGCCTTGGAGATCTCAGTCCTGGCGTGCCAGCCATGGGCATGGGCGCATCTGTCAGGCGGGAACCGCCCGGCCCACCACAGGACGCAATTCCAAGCCTCCTCAGCAGAGCAGAACATGATGGGACTGCTCGTCCTACTAGTCGTAAACTTGATTTGCAAATGAACCGAGCACGGCATATCGCTGCAGGACCTGAGCGAGAACGGGGCCTACCTTGAGGTCAAGGCAGACGCTGGAACTGCACCAGCTGTGCCAGCTGTGCCAGCCTCAGCTCAATTTCTGAATCCAGAATTCATTGCAAGTGATTTCAAGTGTATGCAAATATGACAGACATCGCCGATGGAGGAGAATACCAGTGCAAATCTTTGGTATTTGCTTGGAGAAGCCCGACCTCACAAGCAAGGATCATTTGGGTTTGATTGTCTTTTAGGATGCTGACGCTTCAACATGGCTATTTGTGTGGCATCAAATCAAGTCCTATTGGAGCACCAGTTTCGGCATGTTTCAGCTCAAAGTCGGCGGAGACTTGCACGACTCCTATCGAATGACAAAGCAAGCGGCTGCCAGCGTCAACCTGAGCCAGCCAATCAAACAAGTCCCTGAAACTGGACACACGAGAAGACACTCCAGTTTCTCCCAAGATGTGGGCAGCCTATAAAGCGGTTCACCGCAGCAGAGGGAGGGGAAAAGATCCCACGAGTTTTCATGGCTGCAAAGAGAGACTTGTTGGGAGGATTTGGGAGGGTCTGTTGGGATGGTGCAGGGTGCATAAAGCCTATCCAATATGCCCCGCCATTATCCGGGCGTAGGCGTTCCTGACCAACACTGGGTAAACTCAGGTGCCTACAGCTGCTGAAAACAAAAAGGCTGGTTGCCATCATGTTGCCTCAAGATTGCCTTGCCTGGTGCAGGAAGGCGACAATGCAGCCGAGCAGGTAACAACTTCACCGGCTTCTGCACCTGACGTGGCCCCAGTGCGATTCCCAGTCCAAGAGTCTTCACGCAAAGTGCCGCGCGTCAAACGATCTGTGGCATTCTGCGGCAAAACATGAAAGGCCACGGAGCCGACTCATCTGGCCAGCGGGCAATCGGACTCTGGGGGCCCAGCCCTTGAGTCTTAAGCTTGCTTTGGAGCCCGGAATGCTTATGTTAGGATTTTCACGTGCGAGGCCCTGCGGCTGCTTTGGTGCAAGCTGTGGAGGTGAGAGCTTGGTTGACCCGCTTTATTGTTTCGGCCGCTCAATGTAAACCTGGCTGTTTGCTGGATGCAGATGCCTAGCCTTCATAGTTGCCAGCAGGAGGACGACTGGGCTGGGGCTGAGCAGCTACTCAAAGAGAGGAGCGCATCATAAGTATGTGCTGAGTCTGACAGGGGTGACAATGGGTTTCTCATCAACGATTTCATAATTGCATATTATATGAGAAGGCATTTAGCCACAACCAACGTCGCTAAGTGGAACTTGCGGCCACGGAGTGTACTTAATGGATCTGTCTCGCGTTGTTGAAGTAACACATTTGCTGCAGTGCGGGCGAAAATGCATCAGGGCAAGGTCTCCAAGCGTAAGGTTGTAGTAGCAATCCCCATATAATCCCAACATTCCGCCTATATAACAATAAATTTTCATGTGGCTTCAGTTGTGAATGTTCTATGATCAGGCCAGAGGAATGTGACGTCAACGCGCCGGGGCCTTGGCACAGCATGTTTCTCAGCAACCTGCTACAATTTGGGAGAAGTCTAGCGGCTAGAACAATGGCTTGGGACCAGTCCTCTGAAAGGAGTCAATAGTGACAGTGGGATTAGCTTCCAGCAATTGCCTACCCTGTGCGAAAGGCGGACTTCTGACTGGAACTATAGCTTGCTGCGTCTTGACCTCAGAAGCCTCCAGGACGCCTCGTCCAGCCGTAGGCAATGCTGTGTCATCTTGCTTCAATCACCATAGCTATGGATCATTTCAGGCTAAGCTTCCTTGCAGCTGTTTCACACGACCTGCCGCATGTGACCTTGCCTGTTAAAGGCTTCAAGTAGAAGAGGTGCTTCAGCACCACTTTCTATAGCAATACATGATTATTTCTTATGATCTGATGAAATCTGCCCAGGGCATTTTGGGCTTTAGAGGGTTTGGCGGCGTCGTGTCTAAGTAGATTGAATTCTGCTTCATGCCGCGGTCTGAGGAAGAGCAAATGCAAGCATGCAGGCCTGCATTCTTTGTCGGGTGCGTCAGTCAGTCAGAGTGAAAATGAGGTGCTTCAGCTGAAGCGGGTGCCGAAGAGCTTTGCAAGCTGCTGCTTGCTAGGCGAGTGCCTGCCCCAGTACCTAGGCTGAGGAGAAGGCTGCCCTGCCGATCTTAGCGAACCTGGAAAGTGTCTGGAGACTTGTCCTGGTTTCATGGACGAGAAAATGTCCGACAGATGTGCTCTCTTCCTCCTCTGGACAGCAGACTATCGCATGCGACTCTGAGGCGGATGTCAATGCCCGCGACAAGAACAACATGACACCCTTGATGGGTTGCATTGATGGAGGCGAGCTTTCCTGGGTGTTCCTTGGGAACTCAATGCTGCGCTTTTCAAGGTGACTACAGTGACATTGTGTCGCTTCTCCTCGAGGTCACATGACGCAGCCAGAGAGCAGCTTACCAGCATGCAGCAGCCTGCCTGTAGGCACGTGCAGATGCAACAGCTGTCACCGACGACGGCAGGGAGCTTACGGACGTCGGTTGTTCAGTCTGGATGAGGCAGATAGGACATCCATTGGGACTTGGGCACTGCAAGCTAGCTTCGCAGAAAGGCTTCACTGCTTTGAAATGGGCAACGCGGTTTGGACCTCGCATTGTATCCTGCACGCGGCGAACGCTGTATGTCTCGAAGGGGGTGTACATGTGACAAATGGACATGTCCGAGGTTGAATCGAGACGCGTCCATCGCCCTGCTGAGAGATGCTGGCATGCAGCAGCCCAAGTCATTGCGAAGTCAGGATAATCGGCTAGGACAGGAGGACAGTGTTTCAAAGCGCTTGCTCTTGACCTTGCCCTCCCAAGCTCCCTGTCCTGCCAGCCGGCTCGGACTACTTAGGACTGGTGAAGCCACTGCGTTTGCGTGATGTGCCCACGCTAGTTCTCCACGGAGGCAAAGATGAGGAGTATTTTATTTGGGGATCCTATGGTACC
>CAJNIZ010015747.1:0-17787 GCA_905231905.1 Symbiodinium pilosum
AGGGTTTAGGGTTTAGCTTCTGTTTCATTTTCCATTGGCTGCTTCACCATTCAAACTACACACGCCCCAAACCCTTAGTCCGTAGGGCATCTGCCCCCTCGAGTCTTTGCCTCAAGTCCTAACCCAGGTCGGAAAACCCAAGACATACATAGCTGTCAGTCTCCAGGCCTTTCTAACCCTACCTAGGTTCTACCTACTAGAACCCTAAACCCTCATCTCTCCATGTCCTTATAACCCCCTTTGAAGGGACCCTACACATCCTTTTGAAAACAGCCCCTACGATGAGCCTGACCGAAACCCTTAATTAAACGCTTCACCCCAAACCCCAAACCTTAGAAGTCCTACCAGAAAAATTCAGGCGAGAGGACGCAAAGCAACTTCTCAGCAGCGACGAGGAGCCGTCCTTGGAGGCTACGTAAGGTTTTGGGGTTAAGGGCTTCGAGCTGAGGATTAAGGGTGTAGGGCTTAGGGTTGAGGATTAAGGGTTTAGGGCTTCGAGTTGAGGTTTTGGGATTTAACCCTAGTAGTGGGGAATCAACTGAAAAAGAAGATGGGCAATGAGATGGAAACTGGGATTGTCAGTGCTTTGCACGGGTTAGAGTTTCCAACAATTGACATATGGTTTTTGGATCCCATGAAATAGTTTCAGTATTTTGAAATCGACATCCATATTAAGGTCCGGTCCTTCTTTTTATGGTGATTAATTCCAATAGTTTGGATTATGAGACTTACGCTGGAAGTTATTGAGGCTAGTAGCCAGACTTACTAAATCGAAAGAGCCTCAAAGTAGGGTTTAATCATCTTCCTCCTGACCATGACAAAGAACCCCCCTCAACCCTCAAATAATGAATCTTGCGAATATGAAATTTACTCTAAACTCCTAGTGTCCCACCTTACTAACCCTATAGTACTCCACTAGATGATCCTTTATATATCCCCCCTTGAGGATCTTAGACTATGGCTCATATGGTATCAGTATACAACGAGGGGAATATTGATGACAATGGGCTGCGTTGAGGGTTTAGGGTTTAAGGACCAGGGTGCGGATCTTATAGTAAGGTTTAGGGTTTAGAGTTTACATAAGATTTAGGATTTTGGGCTCAGATATACGTGTTACTATAGAACCCTCTAAGGGTATACGAAAGGTGGCTGAATTATGGTCCGTCGTATAAGTTCTACTATTCGTTAGGAGTGCTCATAGTACAGGGGAACTAAGAAGGGACCATGATTTTGACGAAGCCCGTTCTTTGCTCTTCATGGTGTTGCGGGTCTATAAGCAGAACCCGAAACAGTAGCAAAATATAGTTCCCCCTTAAGTAGATAGAATTCCCCAGAACCATAATCGGATCCCCATATCCCCCCTCTTCTATCTACTTAAGGGGGACTATGTACCCCCAAACCCCCGCCTTTATAATGCGACAGTGTGGAGGCTGTGCTGGAAGCGGCGGAATCGATCTGAGAGACCTGCGCGCAGACTTATCTGTTGAAAACATGTGTGCGCAGGGATGTCATTATCATTATTATTATGATTTTCACGATCACTATTTTTTCTAGTCTTATTACCATTGTTGTAGTCATTGTAGCATTATCTATGATGATGTCGTGGAATTCCATATTCTATCTACATAAGGGTGACTATCTTTATTGTTGTTTATTTTCTGCGCAGGGCCTGCACTACATGAGTTTACATGGGCTATTGCAAGCCCGTGCTCTGCTCATAATCACCATTACACCCAACCCAAAACCTGTTGGGTGCCAAGGGTACGCGCCTCCCAGGAACTCCACAACGCTGCAATCCCTCTGATGGGTCCCCTATGCTTGCTTATACGCGCTTTTGGGCTTAGGGTCCCCGAAACACGTATCCCTAGGGTCCTAAATTTGACGCAGTGTAGAGAGGTATCCGAATCTTTGCATCACCAGAGTGTTTTTCCCTAGTATAGATGGCATAAAGTAGGGTGCGAGAACTCTCTCCATTCTACTTGGTGCGATCTCTTTTCATCATCTTATCCAGTGCTTCCTTTCTTGTTGCCCGATACAACCCATGTCCTTGTGCCTGTGCTTGATGTTTCTAAACTCAGATACAGCTCATGTTACCCCAATGTAACCCCAATATAGTCCCAATATAACCCCAATATTACCGCAATATGACCCCAACAACACCCAATATTACCACAACCCCATTTTAACCCTAAAATTACCCCAATATTACCCCAACGGGTAGCCTACCTACGGATGCTACGGGGCTTTGGTGCTTATGGTAGGGTTTAGGGTTTACCCTTTAGCGGTAGACGCCTGCAGAAGGCGTAAAACCCCTGAGCCCGAAACTGGGCTTAGAAAATGTTGGAGACCTGGCGATCTTGTATCTGGTTCTCTTGCACCCCTCCATTTTCAGACACCACTGAGACTGACTACGCAGCCTCCACTCCAAATCTTCGCCCGGAACATATATGATCCCATCTAACATTTGTGCTTATCTTCTGTGATTGTTGATAACTTCTCAGGGCAGGTTGTCAAAACTATTGTCCACGATATTCAGCGTACCCAAACAGTGATTATAATGTTATCAACCTTCCATATCAACCTTTTGAGTTTATCGTGATTCCTTTTGAGTCTCCATTGGATTCGTCATTAGCAGGGGAATATATCGATAAACCCTGTTTACAACTATATGATCCCTAAATGGCCCTATAGAATATTCGCCGGGACGTATCTTGGGGGTACATACCCCTATACCTCTATATACCCCTTTTCTATCGAACGCCTGCCTGTTTTCAAATACTATAAATCTTACCAAATATTGTAGTTTGCATTTTCTGTTACACTGGTTTATAAGCCCCCTATGGAATTCTATATAGCCTTGTTCAGCCCTAAGCCCTATAGACCCTAAATCCAGTGCCTGCCTAATTTCTCAACCCTAAACCCTAAACCCCTAAACCCTAAACCAAATCCAACCGAGGCCTGGTGCGACGCCCCTGCGGCGGATCACCGTTCACTGGCGCCACGGAGACACCCCCCTGGGCATAGGATTTGGGATTTAGGCCTTCGATGTTGAATTTAGGGCTTAGGGTAAGGATCCAGAATTTAGGGCTTAAGATTTTGAATTCAGACAATCTAAGCCCTAAACCCTAAAGTAACACAGGGCTTAGGATTTAGTGTGGAAGATGTCTCAACAACTTTGGGTGTCATCGTTGTGTCTGGGGAAGGCACAGACTATCGAAGGCAACTACAGGAGGGACTTACCACGTGGTAGTCCTTACATAAGCCTTATACACCCAACATGTAACCCCCATTGTCCCTATAACTATAAATATATATATGTATATGTGTATATATATACATCTATATGTATATATATATATATATGTCCCTTTTTTACCCTGTACATCAGTCCCCCATTGGAAGCTCCCCTCCTGTAGATGGTCCTAACTCCTAGCCGTCCTAGGGGTTGGCGGGTGGAGGTTTTGGAGGATCAGGGCACACAAGTCTAGGGTCTGTTTAGGGTTTAGGATTTAGGGTTTGGGGTTTAGGGTTTAGGATTCAGGGTTTGGAACTTAGGGTTTAGGGTTTAGGATTCAGGGTTTGAGTTGTATTCTGCGCAAGAACCGGATGGCCCTTGTGACTTCATGATTTTCTGCTGTGGAATTGTGATGGTCTTTCGGCTCGCAAATTCACAGTCAATAGCTTGGTTTACAAGCAAACTGGTTTTTGCCAGAAAGGTGCACCTTCTAGAAAAAATGGGAGGGCTTCAAGGCAGTAACGTGCTGCCACTTTCCGGCATAATTATCAGTCGATGCTTCAATTTTGATAAACTTCCAGCCATGGAAACTACGACCCCCCACACACAAAAACATTCAAAGACGCCTCTGAGAACGGCACAGCATCTACACGCCTGGGGCCACATCCGGGGCAGAATCCCTGCACCCCAAGCCCAGCACTCTACATACCAAGTACTTTCTATGGAGCCGAAATACCCGCAAGTAAGACCTACATGAACCTTATTTAAGGTTAGTTGGGGGCTCCTGGTACCCTAACCGCCAACCCCAAACCCTTAACTCTACACCCTACCAACCCCAAACCCTAGCCCAAACAAAAACCTTTTTAAATTAAACCCTCTACGCTACACTTTCGCACCTTGCCGATAGCTTCCGTTCTGAGCTTTGCTCGCGCCTGCCATGTCCTCGAACCGGCTCCTAAGCAGAGACAAAGTGGTGGGTTATCCAGGGTATATACAGGGATACAGAGGTTTCAGGGGTTTGGGGACATGACCACCATAAACCCTAAACCCTAAACCCTAATTTGGGGACATGACCACCATAACAGAACATCAAATGAAATGGAAGATCAGACTGTGAAGTGGCGCTTTTGGGGTTTGAGGTTTGGGGTTTTGATGCTTGGCAGTATACTGGGTTGCTGTAAAGGAACTTAGGCTTAAGTTAGTATTGGGGAAACCATTTTTTCATAGTTATATACACCCAGAATGGTAACTGAGCTTAAGCTCCTAAACAGCAACCCAGTGTAGAGCTTGCATGGTGTTGAGGCCGAGGCTTTGGTTGCCATCAGATGCATTTCCTAAACAACTTCAACCCACGCATACAGCTCGCAACTCCAATCATCATGCCCGATTAGGCCGCTGTAGTCAAGCTTGTTTGGTTTATTTAGGGTTTGATAGGATTACATACGTTTCAGGATATGGAGATATCATTCCACTAGCAGAGAATCAAATGGAACATTCTATGCGCATAGGGTGTATATATAGCGGGCTGCAGAGATTATCAAGTAAAGTTTTTTCTTGTTTGGTTCTTGGCAAGTGTATCTCGGGTTGCTTAGGATGTGTTGTCCAGCTTTGGGACCATAAATTAAAACGTTGAGATGTGGGTCATTACCCCTCCCAGTAAGTGTCCTTGAATCTTTAATAACGGGCTACTATAATACTCCTATTATCCATTGTGGTAACTGTTATTGTAAGGGGCAATGACCCCACCTGAGATATGTCTGATTTGAAAAGGTTTGGGGTGGTGCAAAACTTTGGTCTTCGCAAAATGGCCTGTCAAGAGCGACTGCCACACAGGCTGCTTCAGCCTATCAGATGGCAGGTCCCTAAACGCTAGACCCTTGACCGGGATGCGCATCAAAAAAGTCCGGATCAACCATTTTTTTGCAGATCAATTGTTTTTTCCGGAACGTTCCTCCTGTAAAATTAGACAGAAAAGGCAAGAACGTAGGAAGGAAAGAAGAATGGAAAATCAACAAACAGCCTGCTGCGGATCGACAAGATCTTTCCGCTTCGAATATAGACACAGAAGGCAAGAGGGTGGGAAGGAAGGAAGGAAGGAAGGAATGCCATGCTGTCGATGAAAAAGAACATGTCATCACCATGTTTGCAGTAGGGGGAGGCTGTGCGGGAATTTTGTTTGAAAATGGCCCTCCCGCTTTTTTAAGGCCATCCTTGCTTGCAAGAAATGAGACGTATCGAGTCATCACCATTTTTGCAGCAGGGGAAAGCTGTTCGGATTATTTGGTTTGTGCCATCCAGCTGAGGAAATTAGCATATGTCCCATATACTGCTGCAACTCTCAGCGTCTATGTTCTTTGCAAGGCTCCGAACGTTGCAACCTACAGCATGCACCGGCAAAGTTTAAAAAAATGCCAGAGTTGGCGTGCTGTGATGCACAATGTCTGCAAGCTCTGAAGAGCTTCAACTACAAGCTCTAAATGAGTTCCCGACGCTCTGACTTACAGTATCTGCAAGCTCTAGATGAACTCCCGATGGTGTGATGTGCAATATCTGCAGCCTTCACACGCGCCAAGATGCTGCAAATTACAGTGCCAGCACCTGTCCACGTTTTATAATCCGCGAGATTCCGAGGGTTTCAAAGCGACGACATTTACGAGGATCGTGACCCCGACCCCCACGATCCGTGTGACTGCTAACACCTTTCAAGCTCCAAGAGGGTCCGAGGGTCGAAAAGCGACGACAGTTACGAGGATTGCGACCCCCACCCCTGCCATCCCTGTGACTATTGACACATTTCAAATCCAAGAGCATCCGAGCGTGTCAAAGCGACGATACTTACGAGGACCGTGGCCTCGACCCCCGCGATCCGTGTGACCGTCAAGACTTTTTAATCTTCAAGAGTATATCTGAGTATCAAAAAGCGACGACAGTTACGAGGATTGCGACTCCGACGCCCGCTTCTTCGAAATCCGAGAGGTGTTGAGGGGCTAAAAGCGCAACAGTTGGGAGGATCACGACCTTAACCCCGCGATCATGGGGTTGCTAATTTCACCACAAATGTGTTTTGATCCGAAAAATTTTTGACGGTTGGAGCAATGCGAAAGCGAGGGCAGGTCCACATTTTACGACAACAAAGTTTGATTTGATCCGGAAAAAGTTGTTTTGTTGTTGGCCTTTCTTCCGCAAACTGGCCTGTCAAGAGCGATTGCCGAGGCTTAATCTTCTAAGGCCGCCCCTTGTGCCCCAAACCTTCAAAACCCCAATGAGTAAGTAGCATGTTAGATGGGAGACTTCACACCCCAAATATGCATAACCTGAACCCTGGAGAATGACAACGAATATCTCCAGATAAGTGTTTTCAAATTCCGGTGTCACCCAAAATGCCCCCAAACATCTGTAGCGCCGCGAAGTAGCACTTACACCCCGGCATGTACCCACCGTATTGCATATATAGTATAGATGTGCAGGGCAGGAGTTCTCACGAAGTGGAGGAGAGCCATCCAACTTCCCTGAGCCTCTAAACCCTAAAACCCTAGAACCCCATATAATCCCTGTATAGTCTCTATTCCTAGCCCCTCCTCCTACCCTCTATGAGGGCCTAAGTACCCACTATTAGGGACCATATATCCCCAATTAAGGCTACAAGGAGGGTCATGGTGTAATCCGTCTTATCCCTTGTAGACATTATTACCCTACACCCTAAAGCAGCCTCGCCAAGATGGAATCGAGATCGAGATCGGTGGACGCCTGATGATCAGTACCTGCGAAATTTCTCGGCCAACTACGACCAGCGGTGGGGGCCTCGATTGGGAGTTAGGCTTAGGGTTCAGGGTTTAGGGTTTAGGGTTTAGGGTTGATGTATTGGGATATTGCCTCAATAATGGAGAATCAAATGGAAAAGAACATGGAAAATAAAGTGGAAACTAGGGAATATGTCGCGTTTATTTTGGCGTTATATCGGGATAATGGAAAACAAGAAGGAAACTACTATACTGGGGTATATAGGGTCTATATTAGGGTCGTATAGGGGTTTAGGTAGGGTTTATGGGGTTTAGGGATTAGGGCTTCGCCGTCGTCACCTTCGGCAAGTGAGAAACCGCACCACTGCTACGAGATATGAATATGCAGTATAGATACGCTTTATTTGTGTGTACTTCTATGTATGTATCCATACATGCAAATCCCTAAGCCTTAAACCCAAACCCCCCAAAATTCCCCGAAGTATGCCGCAATGTTCCCAGGTTGCAGGGTTGCGTCAGTAGGGGAAAGGATTAATCCGTGGCCCTGATACGTAGCGAGTCATCCTTCAAGCATGCAGCGCTTGCACTTTGCTATCTCGACTGCGTGCAAAGGATGTTTGATATTTGATGGGAGGGGTGGGGGTAGGGCAACGTGGCCCCTAAACCCTAAACCCTGGGGAACAGGCTGGCTATTGGTTCTTGACAAATATGTGTACTGAGGGGTTTTTGCTGTGCACCTTTTGAGACCTCCAGGGGTGTGAAGCAGTTCTCCGGATCTTAAAGCAACGGGAGCCTCTGGTGTCGGACTGGTGCCTTAAAGCTGAGTAAGTATATTGCAGGCTGGGTTCAGGGCTTAGGGTTTAGGGTAACCCAGACCCCTGATTAACGAACCCCCTCCCCTTATTAGGAAATATAATAGGGATCCTAATATTCGGGCCCTTAAAAGGAGAGGGTTTATTAATCACGGGTCTACATTAGCATAATTTTGTTAGGAAATTCGTACGAAACCGTAATGTATACTGCCATTGAACTGTTTGCTACACAGGTCTTGAAGTGGAGTCTTGTGCGGCCTTCACACTTGATGTCATGAATCACCCTAAACCGTAAATGCTAAACCGCGTGGGGGCGCGGGCACAGGGATTGGCCATGGCTGAGTCATCGTTGGGGATGACTCGTAGACTTGTGGAATACCCGCGCCTCAAACGGAAGCTGTACATAATTCCGCGGCAAGAATACTTGCCGAGGAATGGAGGCAAGTAATGAGGGCAGTCCGCCGTTCACCCCCCCAAATCTCACAGTGGCTTCGAAGGGAGTTGGACAAATTGATGTCTCACCTGATCCCCAACCTTCCACATCCCTGTGCCTAGGTTTGGGTCTGGGTTTAGAGGACGATACTCCCATTCAAGCACAGATAGCAGAAATCTCAAACAAAAAGTGGCACCTAATATTGATATTTTACTACGAAACAGAACATTAGTGATAAGGGGCCCTCAGCAGCTGAACGTGTCCTTCACCCCAGAACTTGCAAATTCAGCAGCCTAACGAAAGTGTTCCCTAAATCTTAAAGCCCTTGCCGTACACTGTCAGGCCGGCACAGAATGTTCACGTCCTTTGTCCTGGTTACCATTCCTACTCGAATGTTCTTCTTTTTGAGGCATGATCAGCGCATCGCAATATCTTCACCTCTCTTTATCAGCGCAAAATGAAATGGATGCAACTATGCTATACAGGGACTACCATAAGAATCCATGTTCGTTCCTTGCTAGCCAGAGGTAAGATAAGGACCCTGACAAACGTAGATCAAGGGGCATATAGAGTCTGATAGCCCTAAACCCTAAAAGCCCTAAACCCTAAAAACACTAAAAACCCTAATCCCAAAAAAGCCCATACTTTAAACCCTAGCTGGTGATGAGGTATTCTCACTCGAGCTTGAGGGGAGGCCGTGACCGCTACACTCCCACTGGAAGCTCGGCCTTTCCCCAAAACCTGTAGGGGTTTGGGGTATGGGGTTTAGGGTTTAGAGTATACGGTTTAGGGTTTGGGGTTTAGGGCTTGGAGTTTAGGGCTTAGGCTTTGGGGTTCAGGTTTTTGGGTTTGGGGCTGTAGATCTCTCTAAAGAGACTGCAGAAGTCTTTGTGTTCCGGAGGGTATCGCTGTTTTGCCTCATCTCGGTGGTTGCGCAAGGCCTGAGAGGTGTGTTTAGGGTTTAGGGTTTATGTAGGGTTAAAGTGTCACCAGAAAAGCCATGGCCCATAACTATAGTTTACTGTTTACCCTATTTCGCAACGGGTTAAAGGTGCCCGTTATTGGGGTAACTAGGCTTTCCAGGTAGGAATGCGGGTTTGGAATCTATGTCGTCATCAAATACTATAATGTACTACAATATTCTATAATGTACCATTGTCAACCCCAAACCACTAGGGATTAGGGTTTAGGGTTTTAGGGGATCACATTCCCAAACTCTGAGTCTTGTGTTATATCAAACCCAATAAGATCCACATATTTGCACGATTTTGCAGCTTTTCCCAACAAGGAATCAGACGCCTCGAACTTTAGATTTGAAACCTCAAGCCCAAGCAAGGAAGACTCTCCGTGCCTGATGTTCCAGAAGTGCAATCGGATCCTTGGCAATGTTGTACCGGATGCGCTTTTTTTCCACCAAATGTTTAGCAAGAAGAAGAAGCTACGCCTCCTACAACGCCCTCCCCCCCCCCGCTTGTTTCAAGTAATGGCATGAACTGTAGCAACCGCCTCGCTTCGTGGGGCTTGCAATCAGTGGGGGTATGCAAAGGTTACATAGGAATAGCGAGGGTTGAGGTTGCAAGGATACCAAACCAATGGTGGAAAGTCAAATGGGCAATAAAGTGGAAACTGAGATTATATGGTGATACATAGGGGTTTGGGCTTTAAATCTCAAAAAAGGTTTCCTTAAACATGAAGACGAAACTATTTGGAGGAATTTCAGGGATTTCGGGGCAAGGCCATCTGTGTAAACTTCCTATCTTCTTTCATCCTGAAAGTCCAAGAAATCATAGGACCCCTTCAAAGGGGATCCCAGAATCATCACCTTGCCCCGAAAGATGTCACAAGCTTATAACCGGCTGTTACATTCAATATTTAAGGTGCGGGGTGATGTTGCCAGGTGCAAAAGTTGGGGTAGCTTAAAGCAGTATTCCCAATTGCCAAACCCCCAAAGCTTCCTAGTAGCTCCCTTGTAGCCCCTGTAGTAGTCCGCTATATTATCCCCTTTAAGAAATTTGGACCTCAAACCCTAAACAGTAGCTGCCATGTTCTTTTCCATTGTCCCTATGGAATCCCCTGTATACCGCCTTTAAGGAGTTTAGACCCTAAACCCTAAATAGTAGCTTCTATATCTTTTTCCATTATCCCGATAGAATCCCCTAACATAACCCCCTTTAAGGGGTTTAGACCCTAAACCCTAAACAGTAGCTTGCATTCTCTTTTCCATTATCCCTATAATCCCCTATATAACCCTCTTTGAAAAGCTTCCTGAAACGGAAGGAGATGCACAGGATCATGGTCAAAAAGTTCACGGAGAATCGTCCGCTCTGCTGGGTCGCAATCTGATTGCAACAGTTATGAGCCCTAGTCTAAACTCCTTAAAGGGGGGTTCATATAGGGGATTATGTAGGGGACTACTATAGAGGATATTAAGGGGGATACTAGGAGTTTAGACTACAACCCCTATAATCCACTACATAAGCCTATATATAGCAGTTTCCATTTCATTTTCCATTTTCTTTTCCATTTGATTCTCCATTATTAAATAGGATACTAGGAGTTAAGATTAGGGCTCATATGGCAGTTTTTTGCTTCTTCAGATGTTGGATCGTTTACCCCGTCATGCCAGATGCCCAACCTTCGAGAACCTGAGAGTCCCTAAGTCCCAGCCCAACCCTAGGGCTCCAGTTACCTAAATAGTAGGTTACTGGGCTATGTGACTATAGGGTATATAGAACCCAGTTCCCATTATTTAGGTAACTGGGAGCCCTAGGGCAAGAGTCATCTGAAAAGGAAATGCATACGCCGCTTTATCCTTTCTACGAGGACATCGACTCCTGGCGAGACCAGCGCTTCTTTTGAAAGGCTACGGTTCATCAAGGATTTCAGAAAATTCCCGAAAATCCCTTCAAGTAGAGGCCCCTGTACACACCCAGGGAGCCCAATACCCCCTGATTATGCAATCTACCTTAAATCATGTTAAGGGTCCTGGTAGGACTCAAGGTGTCTCTCTGGCTCAAACCCCGCAAAATGTTTCGGTTTTTGGTTTAGGGTTTAGGGTGCTACATGGGTGGTTGTCAAAATTATGGTCCTTTTTTTGGATCCCTATTACAATACGGCACCTAATATTTAGGGCACCCAAAAAGGGACCAAATCTTGACATCCACCCACACAAATCAAGACCTGCAGACGATGCCCAGCTGCAAATGGGAGTTGGAGTGCCATCGTGTACTGTAGGGGCCTAAATAAGCTACTGTCAATATTCGCCCTGGGTTTAGGGTTTGGGGTTTGGGGTTAGGGGTTTAGGGAACAATTAAGAGTGGACATAGAGGCCCCTGTTATAGTTTAGTAGAGTCCCTAATATATTCCCTAAAAAGGAACCCATGTCCATTGGTTATATGGGGTAATATTGACTGTAGCTCACATGGACCCACATCGTTTTGACATTTATTTAAGGTACCCTACACGATAGCTATAATTACATTGACATGGAATCTAGGACCATGATACTTGTGTTTCCATATGAAGCCCTATGTAGCCCCAGCTTAATTACATTTTATTGTCTATGGCATTTTCAATTTGATTCGCCATCATTGTGGATGCTATGCCCCAAGCCTCATTTATTCCATGTTTACGTCCCTACAGTATGTGTGCACCCCCGGCGCACTCCTTGGAAGGAATGGAAAATTTGACACCATGATATTATTGGGATGATACAGGGACTGCTAAAAGGATCTTAACCAGACGTACGAAGAAGGGCCCTGGATTTGAAAAACCTGTTTATGAGGCTGGTTTAGGATTTAGGATTTAGGGTTTAGGGTTTAGGCTTGAGGGAGTTGGGTCCCTAAACCCCAAGCGGGAGCCTCTTCCCCCTCTGCCCTGAACAGCTATTGTTTAGATCTTATTGTAGTCTAACCGCAAGGAACAGATCTAGCTTTAAGTCCCATTGCTGCTGGATGACCTACCTTTGGCTATAGCTATGCCTAGTTCAGTTCTCAAAAATAAAAGCGGCTACGAGTATCTATATAGCTATAAGAAATACTTCAAAGCCCACTTGAGATGTCTTTAGCCCGAGATGACCCTTCTGTTACTAATATCCTTATGACTGCCATTTATGTTCTTCACATTCCTCTTGCTATTATTAGAAAAATCTCCAACTCCAACTATTCACCTCAGCCTCTTGTCCCCCAAAACCCGAAAACCCAAACCCTAAACCCTACACCCTAATCTTAAACCCTAAACCCTAAAACCCTGAACCCTAAACCCTAAACCAAGCAAGGATGTGATCGGCACAAGCCGGCAGGAAGATGGCCCACCTGAGAGCCTTCTGATGAACTCGTGGCACGTTTGCAGATTTGAGCTTGGGGTTCAGGTAGTTGGGGTTTAGGGTTTAGGGTTTAGGTAGTTAGGGTTTAGAGTTTAGGGTTTAGGTAGTTGAGATTTAGGGGCTTCAGCGGAATGGAATGTACAAGCCTGACTAATTGCTATGTTGATCTCCTTAAAACCCTCTGCGTTCCTGCGGTATAAAAAACTTGGCAGCCTATTCTCGGAATTTGGCCCCTACAGTACCATGGGAGCCATAATACTACCCTGTATGACCCCCTGATACAACTCTCTTTACGAAGTCCCTAAACCTTAAACCCTACCTGGACCTCCCAAATAGCCATAATAATAGACTTGAACACCAAAATAATGGGTACCACGGCTATTATTAGGGGCATTTGGGAGGTCCAGGTAGACCCTAAACCCTTCGCTCATGCATTTTTCATGATTCGCTCATGTATTTTTCATGATTCACTCGGATTGGGCTATGGTGTTTTGCGCGGATAGCCGTTTAGGGTTTATAGTCCCCCTTAAGTAGATAGAATATGGGGTATATGGATCTTATTATAACACCCAAAGCCATATTCTATCTACTTAAGGGGAACTAGAGGGTTTCAGGTCATGCCCGAGGTTTAGGGTTCCAGGGTTTAGGGTATGATGAACCGGATGTCTCAGACTTGGCTTGAGCTCTTAGAAGGCAGTTAATAAATCCGACATCCTACAACCGAACTCTACTAAACCCTATACCAAAAAACTTCAACCCTAAACCATAAAACCCTGAACCCTAGACCCTAAACACCCTAAACCCAAAACACTCTAAACCCTGAACACCCTAAACCCTAAGTAAGCAGTGCAAAACTCAAAATCAGCTTCTGGGCCATAGAAAGGAGCATGCTCAGCTTCATGGCCTGAGGTTGCTTGAGGGAATCATCCGGAAGCCCCAGGGTTTAGGGTTTGGGTTTAGAGTTTAGGGCTTAGGGTTTAGGGTTCAGAGTCTGGGGCAAAAACCCCAAAGCCTTGAATCTAGCACTTCTGCCACTCGAGCCTAGACTTCTGCATAACCTTGAGTTAGGAAGAAAGCTTGACGCAAAAACGCTGAGAAGCCACCCTCGCCTAAACCCCAAACCCGCAAAAGCCGGTCTCATGTTCGAAATTAAGGTTCAAGGACTTGGACAGCTGTGGCTCACATGCCTAGGCTTAAGGTGTGCACTATGGAGTTTAGGGCTTAGGGTGTAGGGTCTGGAGGCTTTCTTCTCAAACTGTCAAATTGCCAGTTTTGGTACACGGTTTAGGGTTTAGGGCTTGGGGTTTGGGACAGAATCTATTCCGATATTACTTGCTACTTGGCCCTGTCGTTGGGCGGTGGTTGATCTGCGATCCCAAACCAGAGACCTGCGCACACTCCCCCAAATTAGCATGAAACGGCCCTGTAAAGACTGTCCTTTTAAAGGCTTATTTCAGCTTGGGAGAGGGCAAATACGATAAAGCCTAACCCTATGCGTTCCTACATATCTCTGTATACCTTTTGTGTGGGAGGGTGAATCCCAGGCGAGAGTTTTGGAACTTGCGTGCAGAGATCCTTCACGAGCTTTTCCCTGACGTGCAACAGCTGGAATTGCCCCTCCGCCACGTGTTGGGTGAGGGCTTAGACTTCTGGGTTAATGCCTGTGGTGACCTGTACTTACCTGTTGAGGGTTAAAGCACAGATGAATAGGTGCATATGTGATTGTGAAAATCCAACAAACATTCATGGCTATGTGAGTTGCCGGTGATTTGTTGCCTGAGGGCCGCCACGGCTTAGGGCCCTGTAAAGCTCATGCAACATGTTTTTTTCTGCAACGCATTCCAGGGTGTGTGATGGGGCCATAGGGGTTCACGGCAAGCAGAATAAGAACAGCTGTTGTTTCCATTCCCAGACCCCCTAGAGGATCCAAAAAATGGAACCGCTTAAAAGGGCTTTATAGGTGTTATATAGGGATTAATGGGGTTTAGGGTTTAGGATCCCAAAAAATGAAACCCCCTAATAATCCCTTAGTTTGCCCAATGTAGCAATGGGCTCATATGGGGGGTGGGGGTTCTATTTTTTGGATCCTTTAGGGCGTCTGGGTATGAGCCATCGTCTAAACTCCTTGAAGGGGGTTATATAGGGGATTATATAGGGGAGTATTATAGGGCTTATTAAGGGGGATGCTCGGAGTTTAGACTATGGCTCATATTAATTAGGGTATGTTGAGTTCGTTTTAGGAAGGGAAATCCCAAGTTATAGCTAGCTAGGATCCTATAGTTTTACTCGCTGCTACTTTCCATTATAGATAGCTCCCGTCTTCGGTAATGTACCTACCTAGCCCCGAAACCTTAAAACCCAAAATCATCCCAGTTTCCCTGCCCTTGTCCACCGTCTTTCTATCCGAGTCTCCATCTTTGGGTTAACATCCCTCAGCCCTAAACCCTAGATAACCCTTTGTAGCAACCCCCAAACCCGATACAACTCTTACAGATCCCCACATCACCCTCTTTGGTTTTGAAGTTTTTACCCCCCACATAAATACGTACCCTATACATCCTGTATAGATCCCCTACATCACCCTTTTCGGACCTGAAGTTTATCCTTGCTACGGCGGAAAACGATCGGCCCTTTTGAAAGATGACTCTATAAAGCCTTTAATATGACACCTATTATCAACTGTTAATGGGTGGGGGCAGGACCCAAACCATGACTCATGTCGTAGAGCAGCTGTACAACGTCATACAGCGACCCTGTAGAGTCTAGGGTTTAAAAGCTCTGTCCCTGCCAAAATCATGACCTTACCCAGCCTCACTGTGCATAGTTGGTTATTTAAACATGGTCCGAAAGTGTATGTACGTCAGGCCTTGGAATTCTTGTATTTTGTACAGGTTACACTCCCCCAAACTAACATGGAAACCCATGTAGCTCCATTTTAGAGGGACTATAGTCTTTATAGGGCCCCTGTTGGGTTTCCATGTTAGTTTCCAGGAGTGTAACGATCGCAGCTTCGATTGGCATGGGAAAGCATTCAACTCTTAGCCCCGACGCCCGCGGACGCGCGCTGGACAAGGCTTACCTGGACCTCCCAATAAAACCCATAAGAATAGCCTTGGACCCCAACAAATGGTTATATAGGCTATTGTTAGGGGTATTTGGGAGGTCCATGTACCCTCTCAAATCCGAACTTTGCATGAGGACTCTTTACAAAGCCAGCGGCTGGAACGTGCAGAAGTGCTGCTTGCATGCAATGTCGTGCTTGGAGGGTCAGGGGGACCTAGTAAGAAAGTCAATAACTCCTACAATACCTATTCCCATATGGTAACCCTATGTATCCACATTATGAACCTACTTACTAAGTCCCCATGACCCTAAACCCTAAGCCCTAAGCGATATATAGCATGGGTGTGGTCGGCTGGATGAGGGCAAGGTTGGATGTGATTTGGGTAATCAAGCATTGTTGACGGGTGATCATGTGGTGGAAGATGGCGTAGGTGATACGGCCATTGAAGTGGTAGAGGATGAACATGATCATGAAGTTGGCCAGAAATAAGTGGGAATGGTGTCCGTAAAGGTCTGAGAGATCCTTTGTTTTGGGCATTTTGCCCTGGAGTAATACCCCCCTACAGCCGAGGCTTGCTCCCAGAAAAGGAGTGTGAAGGGGTGTTGAAAAGAAAGTGATATGGCAGTTTCTCAAAATCAGGGGAAACCAATGTAGACCCCAAGATACCATAATCCGTAGCATAGGTACCCCCAAAAATGGTATCCCTAATTTTGGGAAACCCCCCATATATAGCAGTTTCCATTTTCTTTTCATTATTACCGGGCCCCCCTGACCCTGCAAATGAGATTGTACCTTTCAGGCTTCGTAACTTGAAGGTTCGACTCAGGAGCCTGTGCACAAACCATTTTGAGTTTGGAGTTGAGGAGTCATATGGAGATACTTATGTTGTAGGGTTTAGGGGTTGAGGAGACATATGGGGGGGGGGGTTCCCAAATTAGGGGAACCTTTTTGCTAGTTCTTATTATAAGGACTTGAGCTGGGGGGGTCTATATTGGGACCCCTATTTAGGGAAACCCCCAAAAATACATATTTATATATATATATGTTAGCATATTTCTATACACACATCTACATTGGCATATAGAGGTCAGACTACAGGGATTATGTAGAGGTTATACAGAGGGTAGGGTTCAGGGTAAGATGCAGAATGAACTGAGAAGCCTTCCACGCGTGCCACAGCCCTGGATACCCTACTTCTTGCGACTGTGCCACACGGTTTTGGAAAGATATTTAAGGTACCAGTGACCATACTACATCTCGCATCTTGTCTTTCCAATATTTCTTGATTTTCAAACCCAGATGGCGAATCCACTGCTGGCAAATAAGGATAGGCGGGCTTCAAGTGGGCTACCCTAAGCCCTCAATGACCTCTGTATGCTTTTAGGTTTTAGGGTTTAGGGTATACACCTCTACTCCTCCATCACCCCATATACCAGGTATCAACAAAGCCTCCTTTCACACTGTGTGGCGCCAGCTCATCGTGGATGAGGTGCAATTATAATGTGGAAGCCTGAATAAGTGGGACACGGTACAGGGTTTACAGAGTACAGTCCCCATACAATCCTCGCATATTTGCGGCTTATATATGAAATATGGAAGTTTTTCAAAATAGTCGCTAGCACTCCTATAACAGGGACCACTACCATCCCGGGAGGGTGGACAATCACAAGTTTGCCACGCTGTCGAGTAATCCCCTGCCCCACACAACATGCCACCTACCCCCCAATAGCAAATATACCCCAACCTACTACCATTAGAAGTACAAGGGTCGGAATGTTTAGCATTACAGGGGGCTATTATAAGGGGAGGGGATTATGGACCGCATGACGGCCTCTTGCGCCAGTCAGCCGAAACCAGGAGTCCTTGAAAGATGCACGTTTCCCACCTTATTTCACACTCTTGTCCCATTTGCCTAAAAATCCCACAGTTTTGGTCTTATCATCACTGTTCTCAGCCGCCCCAACTACCCTCTTTTAGGGCCTTAATGTTGGGTCCTGATTGGTGTGGGTCCACCCCCCCCCAATCGAAAAGGTGTCCCTATTCAATATAAGGAGGGGGGGCCCCCCCAAACAAATCTGGATCCTAGGTTTTAATTAAAATTCAATAAGATGGATCAGCATCGGCTCGGATCCTAGGTTTTGATTAAATTCAACACGATGGATCAGGATCGGCTCGGATC
>CAJNIZ010015747.1:17887-47431 GCA_905231905.1 Symbiodinium pilosum
GCAATGGGTTATGTCGCCCGGGGGGCAGCAGGATATGATATCAAATCTAGAAGGTCTAGCAGATGTTTCAAGTCCTGAAGGTTGCGCTGAGTATGGCGCCGAGGGGGGCACCCGGGTATGACAGAAAGTATAGAGTCCAATAGATGAAGGTTGCAATGGATTACGTCGCCCGGCGGGCAGCAGGAAAAAAAAATCTAAAAAGTCTAGCAGATGTCTTAGGTCTTGAAGGTTGCGCTGGGTATGGCGTCGAGCGGGGGCAGCCTCTAGAGGCTTCCAAGGGTGTCCAGGCAGCGAACCCTAAATCCTAAAATCCTAAACCCTAAATCCTAAACCCTAAATCCTAAACCTTAAATCCTAAATCCTAAACCCTAAAGGGACCGCGGACGTCTGGGGGCCCCCCGGGAAGGCCCCCGGACGTCTGGGGGGGCGGGGGGGGGCCTAAATCCTAAATCCTAAACTTTAAATCCTAAATCCTAAGCCCTAAATCCTAAGCCCTAAATCCTAAACCCTAAATCCTAAACCCTAAATCCTAAATCGTAATTCCTAGGAGCTGAAGGTTGCACTGGGTAGGGTTTAGGGTACTTCATATATATATATATGCATAAAATATATACATATATTCACGCTTTCAGTGTGGAGAATCTCTTTAAATGTACAAGAGGGCTTACGCGGCCTCGCCTTACGTAAGTGTCTAGGTGGGTCTCCTAGCGAGAGACCCACCTGGTGGCAGACGCCAGCCAGGAGCGAGCGTGCGCCCCTTGGGGTCGCAGCAAAGCTCGCTCCTCTTAGTTTGGGGTTTAGGACGTCTGCCTGCGCAGGGCTGTGTATCCATGCGCCGATGGCGCCACCCCGCTTCCAGGGATCTGTGGGTGGCGGCACATCTTGCGCCGAGCGAATTTCGTGGATGTTGCCCAAGAAGCCATCGAAACTGGGCTTTCGTCAAAACCCCTCACCCGCTGTAGGCATCACAGGCTACCACCCAAATTACTTCCTGTTAGGGTTTAGGGCTACGCCCTCAATTCCCACCTCCAAAAGATCGTCTTCTAAACGGGGCAGGCGGGCCTTCAGGGGCCTCTGCGGGCCTCTGAAACCTGCAGAGGCTCCAGGTTTCTTCAGGGTGTGCAAGGGCTTGAGGGGCCTCCAAGACCTTCCAGCCTCCGTGGCCTCCAAAAATCTCCAGAGGCCTCCTTCAGTGTCTGACCACCCTAGTAATGGGTGGGAACGGGAATTTAGGGTTTAGGATTTAGGGTTTAGGATTTAGGGTTTGGGGTTTAGGGTTTAGGGCTTGGGGTTTAGGATTTCTGGGATTGTGCTAGGCTGGAAGGGCTGATGGATTCGGGTTTTACAGTTACTTAACAATGGAGTACTACACTTTAATACTTGTTTGGTTCTTGGGTTCCTATTATAACAACTAATATCTAAAAAAGTCAATTTTTCTGGTGTGTACTCCAAACCAGGGATTAGGGTCCATGAACCTTAAACCCTAAACCCCAAACTATACGGTGGTGTAGGGGCGAAGGTTGCAAGGGTAAAGGTTCCGGGCTTCCATGAGTGCTATAGTCTAAACTCCTAATAGGGGTTACATGTATGAGCGTTTATTAATGGAGTATTATATGGGGTTGCTAAGGGGGATATTAGGAGTTTAGACTGTGGCTCGTATGTACGTTGCAAAGGTAGTTTGACTCCAACCCTAGTACAGTAGCAGCGCTGTCCTTCTTACCCTTGGACAATACTCAGGTAGTATCGGTTTTTACGTTCAGAGAGCCCATGTTGAAGGACGCATATTTATCCCTGCGATGTCGGACCCTGTGGAAGACCCTACTACATACACCTCATGTCCGTGATACAATGACGTCCAGATGCAAATTGTCAACAGAGGAGATTCAGGCAGCATTGTCCAGTGGACTTTCCGACGAAAACTTCCCTCAGTCCCGCCCCCTAAACCGAAAGGTATCTGTGTTGATTGAGGAGTCTAAGCCTCCTGCAATCCTGCGGTTTGCACATTCCATATTCCACTACACCTCAAAACCCCTAAACCGCTAAACCCTTTTTTAGAGGCTTATCACCAGGCAAGATAAAAGATATGCTCGTATCAACGGGTTTAGGGTTTTGGCAGGGCGGGGGGGTCTAGCACAAAGGGGCGCTCTTTGAGGGCAGGGCTCCTACCCCACACCCCAACGCCTAAACCCATAAACCCCAAGACGGGTCTATCTTTGGCCTGGCTCTTGGAAGCCCCCAGATATTGCTGATGCCCTTTCAGCACAAGTTCTAGGGTCACTGTATGGATAATTCCCAAGATTAGGGTCCCATTTTGGTAGCCCGAGATATTAGGCGCTTGGGGTTACAACCCAAACCATAATTGCCTAAACCCCTGAACCCTAAACCTTAAACGCCACGGACATTCCGGGGACAAGGTCAGACTGCGCATAGACTTTCTCATGATACCCAACGGATTTCACTCAACGATGCAACCCTCCCAATCCTTTCCCCTACCTCCCCACGGCTTAAGTAATGCCGGACGCTGATTAGTAATTAAGCTCCCCCCCTACAACGAACGAGTCTTAACTGTCCGGGGTCGCCCAATCAACCTTCGGCAAAATTCTTCGGGGGGTCCCAGCCCTAAACCCTGAACCTAGAACCCTGAAGCCTGAACCCCTAACCTTAACCTCTAAGCCTCAAACCCTTAATTAAAAGCAGTTACCAGCTACAACTTAATTAGGGGTTCAGTTGCTTGGACTGGCTGGCTTCTCTTCTCTCTGTTTCTTGTTTTGTTTCTCTTTGGGCGTTTCCAGAACAGAGCATGGAATTATTCTGTTCCTGTGTTGTTATTAATTAATCCGTCCAGGCCCAAGTTAGCTCTATTCCGTACCTTTTTTTATTCCGTTCAGGCCCGAGTTAGCTCGATTCCGACCCCATTTACTAATCAGATGTCGACATCAGACATTTCTTGAAGTGACCTTAGGCAATTTAGGTTTACCTAAACCCCAAAAGTATGTAAAATAACAGCCCTAAACCCATAATAACAGCCATAAAGGCAATTATTTTACATACTTTTGGGGTCCAGGTAGGGTGTTAGGGGGTTGCAGGGGTGTTGGTAGTTCGACAAAGGCACTTTCCAAAGTCCGGCTGCGGCAGCGCGGTGAACATGAAGATGGCCAAGGGCTGAGTCTGAGCGATTTTGGGTTTAGGGCTTTAGGGTTTAGGGCTTTTACTTAGAAAGGGGGGTTGAAGTAAAGTATTCTAGAACTATTAATATAAGAACCCTAAACCCAAAACTGCGGATTTGTAGTACTTGTTCAGGCTTCTACATTTGGGTTAATAATATGTGGCCTTCTCCAAAGCAAGCCCCGATACATTCTTCAGGAAAATCTGCAGAATTCAAAAGCAATCTACGTATACCGCTAGGGCCCCAAAAGGGTACTCCAGTTTTGGGAAATCTTTGACCTTAATCCTCCGAATTGCTAATTGCTAATTGTCGTTGTTCCAAAAAAAGGTCACCTTCTGGGGCAGAGATCGCCATCAGATCTGATGTCTCGGTCGGCAATGGTCTTGCCAGTTCTATTGCTTTCTCATAAAACCCTAGATCCTAAACTTTAAGAAGGGCACACTCCGTAGCATCAGCAGTACCGTAAGTATCGGTACAGTATAGCCGGACGCGAAATGCTGATTTACAGTTCTGAGCCTGCCCTGCCCTTAAACCCTAAACCCCAAACTCAAGGCCCTAAACCCTAAACCCTATAAACCCCAGCCCAGGGCCTGACACATTCTGAAAGCCCGGGACTGCTGCAGCATTGCGTTCCTTCAACCTCCCTGCAGACCCCGTATTTAGCTAAAACCAGTTCAATGACCCTGAACGGTTTCTTTCAATATTAGGTCAGAGCATGTCAGAGCCCTTGACTTAAAAGGATGGCATGAAAGCCCTACCTGTCCAGTGTTTAGCCCTTAACCCTTACTGGTAACTGGTAACGTAAACAAAAATAAGCTAAACAAAGTGTTGGAAAAAGCCCTGGACATCTGGTAGTTTTTCTAAATAAGGGAACCCCAATATAGACCCCAAAAGACTATAGTCCTTATATGTCCTTATTATTGGGACCCCCAAAATGGTGCCCCTAATTTTGGGAAACCCCCATCTAGGTTCAGGGTTGAGGGTGCTTGGGAGGGCTGTGTCGTTTAGATCTGTCCTGTGGTTCCTTGACACCTTTAGGCCTAAATGGAAGTTTCCCAAAATTATGGGTACCTTATTGAGGGTCCCCATAATAAGGATTGTAGTATTTTGGGGTCTATCTTAGGGTCCCCTGATTTTGGGAAACTACCAAATGGAAGGTTGTCAGAATCTGGTCCCTCTTTTTGCGCCCACGAGAATACGGCTCCTCCTAGATATTCAGATTACCGCAGAAACAGCCCACCATTTTGACAAGGCCCAAATCAGAAACCTGACACCCTGAGTGTCCAAGTGCCGTGGAAGGGTCCTTGCGGCTACCCTCCCCCCAATTAGCATGGAACCCCAATATAGCCCCTTTTTGAAACCCTAAACCCTAAACCGCATTATTTAAGCCCCCGTTTTGGGTACCACCCTAGGGCCGCCTAAGCCTCTAAACCATAGTGCCAGGGTTGGGGGGCTCCCAGGCTCTATACATTGCTCAGTTTTCCCAGGCTTGGAAAGCGAGACGCGACCTGGATTGAAAAGTTGTTCATTCAGAGTTTTGGGCATCTAGGATTGGGGTTTAGGGTTTTAGTGTTTTAGGGTCTAGAGGCTAGTGTTTAGGCCTTCAGGATTTTGAGGTTAGAGCTTGGCGTTCAAGATTTCGGGGTTAGGCTCTTTGTGAATGGTCTTGTGATGCAGGGATCTTGAGTTTGGGGGTAAACTCTAAAGGCGACCGGGTATCATGTGGGGGAGACTGTCGGAAAAAACTTGTAGGTGCGGCCCATACATCCTATACACAGTAAGGACTTCGGGTTTAGGCTGGAGGGTGTTTAGGGCTTAGGGGCTTCCATTTCATTTTCCATTTTCTTGCCCATCTGATTCTCCATCATTCCCCTGTATACCCCTATATTATCTTCATGCGGCCTCGTTCGGGATCATGGGTTACACCATAGGTTCACTGTGCCAGCTGTTAGAAGCAAGCGAGTACCTTCGATGAATTAAGAACTCAAGTGTTGCCGCTTAACCTCAAGGGGCGTATGGGATGCATTATCTCCATGTGAAAGGGTGTCCTACTCGAAGGGTAATGGGGGACTTAGTACTACCGGAAAATGAACCCACTTTAGGGTTTAGGGTTCTAGGGTCAGGTGGACTCCGTAAGTAGGCTAATAATGTGGATGACTAGGGTTACGACATGGATGAAAGCGGTCATTCACCCACATACGAAGTCCCCCTGACGCTTCAAGTACTTTACGCCCGCCGAGTCCTAAACCTGGTCCCTTTTGTTCACGTAGGGTGTTTTTTCTGAAACTTGAAATCAAGCACAATTGGTGAGGTGATTTGGGCAATGCTATACTGTAGAAGTCTATTACTTATCGATATTGTCCCTTTACACTCCATACTCACTCACATACAATATATCCCAAAACCCCATTGTTCTTAGATAGGCCCCTATATTACACGCAAGATGCAAAGCTCTAGACTCAACATGTGAACCAAATTCAGACTATCTGCTTCTTGGCCTTCGGCGGGTGCACGTGGAGTATATAGTAAGCCCTAAGCCCTAAACCCTTGTAGGATAGACCATTGGATCCAAGCCGGTGTGAGACCCTTAACGCCGCAAACCTGAAAACTCTGGGAGCAACAAGGCACACCAAAGCCTAAGCTTCAAACCTTATGCGTGCCAGAGTTAAGGGACAGGAAGGGGGATAGTATATTATGGTATTCTCTAGTATATTACAGTGTATTATATTATATTATGGTATATTATAGTGGATTACAGTCTATTATGGAGAGAGGGAGAGAGAAAGAATGTGAGAAGAAGAAGAAGAAGATTAGAGAGAGCAAGGAACAGCCCGGAAAGTAGATATGAATTTCCATACGCATGGTCAACATGCTTGCTTTTAAGTGCTTGCTGGTGGCTTTACCAGCCAAAGAGGTCATCCCCGCTTTTGAGCATTTGGGGCGACGGGCCGTGTATGCCATTGCTACCCCCTACTCCCAACCTCCTCCTGTCATGAGGTTGATCTTAGGGTCCCAAGCTCTAAGTTAGGGTTTAGGGGTTTGGGGTTCTTCCGGTAATATCCTAAGTAAGTAATCCCGGGGGTCACCTGCCCAAGACATGGGTGTTGGTCAAAACTAGCCGAAACTACTTCGATACAAGCCTTAGCAGGCGCCCCCCCTGTGTGATCTTCCTGAACGTCCCTAAGGCCCGCATACTGTGCTTCAAAAGTCCCAAGCCCCCAACCCTGAATGATATTTGCTGACCCTTGTAAAGGATCCTTAAAAGAGCCCCTAAACGCTAAATCCTGAACCCTAAACCCTAAATCCTGAACCCTAAGCCCTAAACCCTAAACTTTGAGAACACTCCATTTGAGTGAGGTTGACGATTGCGACGTCTGAACCCAGGTGCGTTCGGGGTTTAGGGGCTTACTTGGAGGTCAGAGGGCTTAGTAAGTAGGTTAATAATTAGGATAACTAGGGCTACTATATGGGTTATAGGGGTTATTAACCTACTTACTACGTCCCCTGACCCTCCAAGTAGGGTTCAGGTCTACAGGGTTAATGGAGTTTATAGGGTTTCGGGTTTATAGGGTTTAGGGGTTTAGGGTTTATAGGATTTAGGGGGAGGGTTTAGGGATTTCGGGTTTATAGGGTTTAGAGGGTTTAGAGGGTTCAGAGGGTTTAGGGTTTATAGGGTTTAGGGTTTATGGGGTTTAGGGTTTTAGGGTTGAGGGGTTTAGGGTTTATAGGGTTGAAGGTTTAGGGGCTTAAAGTCTAGCAGTTAAGGTCTTGCGCTTTAGGGTTTCTAGTCTTTTTGGCCGGGTCTTTGAATTTGAATTCTGAAGCCTCGGCAAACCCTGTAATTTCCGTAAATTGGGGCCGGTATAGTTATAGACCCCAAAACACGGTGGTTGTTATGACGGAGACTCCCAAAGACAGGGCCCTTAATTCCAGAATCCTCTTTCCTTGACAGCCCATGCATGAGTCCCACTACGCAGGACTACCAGAGAGCCTTCATCACGCGTTGAGAGCAGTAGAAGCACAAACGGCATCCTACTAGCAGTCGTTTTTGGACTTGGTCATTGTGGACGCCCTATGTCCCAAAACTCTAAACCACTGCTCAAAACATCCTGCTGACACACGCATGCTTCAAGCAGGGCGATGCAACCTTCTCCCGACGCGTGTGGCGCAGCAGCGACTCGACACAGGTGAAGGTTTTGAAAGATCCAGGACCCTCCTTGTACCCTTAATTGGGGATATATGGTGCCTAATAGTAGCCTCTTAGGCCCTAGTTGAGGGTAGGAGGAGGGTCTAGGATTATGGAGCTGTTGTGAAGACTGGGTTGAGTTTTGGGGCGCGAACTCTCTATGGCTCTGCGGAATTTGGGGCCTATGCAAATGCTCTAGGGTTTAATCCCAATATAATCCATTATAGTAGTTTCCATTTTCTTTTCCATGATCCCTATATAACCCCCATTTAACCCCAATATCACAACCTTAGGGCCAGGATCATGAAGAGGGAGCTCCTTGCCTAGGTCTCCTGTCAAGTTCCACTCGCACACTCAGCAGGCAAAGGGTGAGAGTCAATGCGCGCAGTAAGTTTCTCATAGGGTCTATGGTTTAGAAAGCTGCTCGGGTTTACCTGACCAACCAAACACCGTGATAACAGCATGGCATGTCGAAGATGATCTGCAGACTAGGAGTGTAGATTTAGGCCCAACTTTAGGGGTTTAGGGTTTAGGGTTTTTAGCTCACATGAGCTAACCCCTATAGTACTTTCCTATATAATCCCCTATATAACCCCCTTTAAGGAGTTTAGACAATAGCTCACATGTGGCTGAACTTCCTGAACATGGACTTCTACTGAGGAAGGAAGGGCCAAGGTCGCAGGAGCAAAAAGTGGTTGCGACTCTTATAAATCAATTTGGGGGGTCCCTATAATAAGGACTATAGTAGACCCAGGGGATATATAGGGATGCTGGAAGAGAGAAAGGAAACTCCTTAGGGTATCCTCATGAACTTATTGAAGAAGCATGTGAGGTATAATCTTTAAGTACTGTTGTTGGTGACTGTATATAGGGCTTGGTATGGATTTGGCGTCCAGCTTGGGGCCATAAATCAAGATGCTGTCATATGTGTCGGGAGCTAGAGGGTTAAGGGCGTAGGTTAGGTTTTAGGGTAGAGACATCCCCGTCTGAGAGCAACGGTTGCAAAAGTAATGCCTGGGCACCGACAGAAAGCAAACCAAGTAGGAAAACACTCAAGTCAAAACCCGGTTGCAACCTGTACTGGGTTGCTGTTAAGGAACTTAAACTAAGTTACCATAATGGGTACATATGATAACTAATAGGGTTTCCCTCATTATGGTAACTTAATTTAAGTTCCTTAACAGGAGCCCCGTATATCCCCCGAGAGCTACCATCATAAAAAAAAAGATTCATGTTTCGCAGCATGCCTACCTCGGAGTAAATGTCTGAGTTTGTTGTGGGCCTGCATTCTTTGGAGTCCCTGTTCAGCAGTGAGCTGTGCAGCTTATGAAGCCCGAGATACGAGGGTTTCGGGCTCAGGGTTGCAGACCTCGATACTTTCATGAATCCGCATAGGAATCCTTTGTTACACTACAAGGCGAGTAAGAAAGCGTGAGCATCAGACATACCACCAGGTCAGCATCTAGTAGCTACCGTCTTGCGGGTAAGATTTGCCGAACAACCTTGAGTTTGGTGTATGACGAAGACAGGGAAAACAAATGTTATAGCCGCATATTCTAAACCCTAACCCCATTATGAAGTCTCTTTGGTGTTTCGTTATACGCCGTAACCGGTCAGGCAATTAGTTGTAGGAGACAGGATCTTGCATCCAAAGCTTTCGATCTCTTAATACAGCCTAGGTTATGAAACTCTGAGCCCTTAACCCTAATCCCCATAAATCCCTAAAACCCTAATCCTCATACATCCCTAGAGTTCCCAGGGTTTCAAGCCCTAAGCCCCATAAGCCCTATAAGCCCTAAATCCTGAAGCAGCCAAGGGCGTCTTCTGTGGGGAGGAGTGCAAGCCCCAGCAGTCCTTCAGGACGCTGTTTGAGCTATAGTCTAGGTTTAGGGTCTAAACCCCTCAAGGGGGTTGTATATGGGATTGCATAGGGCACTACTGTAGGGGTGATTAAGAGGGATCCTAGGAGTTTAGACTATAGCTCATCTAGGTTCAGGGGGGTTTAGAGTTTCTGGGGTTTCGCGTTTGGGGGTGGTTTTGGGGGGCCTGGGGTTTAGGTTTAGGGGTTGTAGGGTGTAGGGGGGGTTAGGGTTCAGAGGTTTTCGGGTTTTGTGGTTGTAGGGTGCAGGGAGTTATACAGGCACTACAGAAGGTTTAGTCAGGCCATCTAGCGGTACAATCATATGCTGAATCAAAGCGGAAGAGAAACAAGGACGCTCTTTTGATTTTGTAATTAATCACTTCCCCCGACAAACCCGGACCCCGCTAATAGTAGATATTCTGTTTGCATACCATACTGAGAATAGTAACAAACATGGACAATGAAGCGGAAAACTGCTTTTGAGGGTTTAGAGGGTTTAGGGTTTCAGGCTTTTTGGTCTTCGGTTTTAAGCCCTTCTGCTTTGGTCTAGCAAGCTCGAAGCGAATCTTCTCTTTGCGGCAGTGCATGTGAGCTGCAGCCAAGTATGTCAAAGCCCATGAAGAGAGTTTCACCTATGATCCGCGCGAGGGCTATTCCCCTCAAAACCCACCTGTGGCTCCAATAACCTGCAGTTTAGTAGTAACTACCCTTTAATTAGTAGGTACAACCCATAAAACAGTAGGTTATCGGGGTTACAGGTAAATCCTGAAACGGTATTCATGCGAAACATGCGAGTTTTTCCAGAGAGGGGGTTCTCACAATCGCGTTGTTTGACCCCAGCATTGTATGACCATTGGAGCGGTAGAGAACCCTAAAGGGTTTAGGATTTAGGATTTAGGGTTTAGGGTTTAGGATTTAGGGTTTCGGGTTTAGGGTTTAGGGTTTTTTTCTACACCTGTCCCCCAGATGGCCATTCTGTCGGTTTCCTGTTTGGTGAGGATCCCCCTTTTCAGGGAGTGTATTCCCAATGGTTTCTTCCTTACCAGGAGGTTTAGAACAACCCCAAAGTCCTCCAATAGTTCGACGGAGATCCTAACCATGGGCTCGTAATATAGGCCCCGAGTTCTCTCCTGAGAAGAACAGGGCTTTAGGTCCATAGTCTGGACGGTTTGTGGTACCTAAAGCCTCATTATTTGGGTCCTGGACCCTTATGTATACACAAAGAGAAGCCAAGGGGCACCCAAGCGCACTACAGAGGACGCCAAAGTGCATGCAAGCAGAGCAATTCACTCCAGACTCCGAGAGCGCCCCGATGGCGGACCCGACAGTTATGAGTGATGTCGAGTTCACTCAAGGGTTCCAACGTAGTTCCTCTTTGGGTTTGTTATGTTTTTTGGGTAATGGATTATAATATATACCCAGAAAGGAACTACATAGGAGGGTCTGGGCAAGAATGCGAGTCAACAGCGACGACAGTTACCAGGCTTGTGAAATGAGCAGTCCGCTATGTATTCAGCAAGGAGCACCCGTCTCTGGCGGAAGCGTTGTATCGAGCCGGAAATGTGGATCCGGAAGACTCGCAGGAGCCAAACTTGGGGTAAGAGCGTGCCTTGCCGGGCGCCATGCCAAGCAACTATTTGGAGCCCATGACCCCCAAAGACGGTTGTGCTCGCTGTAATAAGGGTCCCCCTAACGCGAGGACTCAGAAAAAGTAACTGGACCGCCCGCTCTTTTCTGACGACTCTGTGGATTGATTTAAAGGGATGGTTTGGATTCTGCATGGGCCCCAAAACCGGAACACATCTAACTCCGTAAGCGGCTGCCGAAACATTAAAGAAGGTCTCTACGCTGAAGCGAGTGCTTGGAAATCTGCTATGTAGACAACTACAGTTGAACATGGCTTCCAGAACAGCAGGGTTTAGGAACAATGTCGCGCATTGCGCAGGATCTTCCCGCACAACGACTTTTCGGTGTTCCACAAGGATCTCATTGACGTCAGCGGCGACGTCCTCCCCACTGCACTTAAAGGGGCTTTGCATTTTCCAGCGTTCAAGCTTCTGGGTTCACTTTCGGATGTTAAGCGCTTAGATTTGCTAACTGCAGTTCTAGCTTGGGCCAGTTGGAGGGGCTTCAGGGTTCAGATTAGCTCCCGCATGCTCAGGTAGGAAGGTACCACGGGAGGGGCCCCATGTTGGCCGCAATTCTGTAGTTCTACTACATGTTGGGGTGTCCAGCAATTATGGAGCACTTTTCAGTGACCTCTATGCTAAGGATTGGAGTATCTTGGGGCATATAGAGGGTCCCACTTTCTATAGAAACTCCCAGTTTGGATCTCTCCAAAGATAATTGTTTGGAATGTTTTTAAGAATGTAAGAAGGCAGGTTTGACCGCTCGGAACGTACTCGATGCAGACCATGATGCAGACCCTGCAACATACCCGAAACACTCCCCACCACCCATTCAACATCCCATGATTGAACATATGGTAGACAGAGGTAACAGGTAGCCAGAGTTCCGGTAGCAGCTGCAGAAGGCTTGGAGATCAGAATGGACCGAACTTTCACCAATTCCGACCACATCCCTAAGCCGCAAGACCGTAAAGTAACACTAATAACACTACTAAGAATATAGAAGTAATAGAAAGTGAACAGCCGCATTAACTGTAAAAAGAATAGCAACCCTATCAAACTTCAAGCTGAGGTTCCAATGAATGACATCAAGGATTCCTGCATATGATCGTGCTCACAGTGAAGGGATGGGGTTTGTGGGCCTGGAGCCTGGGGTTTAGGGCTTGTTTCCAAAGATTTGAGTTAAAGGGGTCTCCTTTTGTGGAGGATTGGAGGAAAGGGGGAGTAACAGGCTGAAGATGATAGCGGTGAGAAGTTTAGGGGTCTGCATCCCTATACCCTACTTGGAGGGTCAGAGAGACTTAGTAAGTAGGTTAATAACCCCTGTATCCCATTTAGTAACCCTAGTTATCCTGACTATTCACCTACTTACTAAAGTCCCCCTGACCCACCAAGTAGACTCCACCCCCTAAACCGTAAACCCTAAACCGAAGAGCAAGGCTTGAGTTGTTCGATCATCTCGGTTGGGGTAGGGGTTTCCGGAACTGCGCTGAACTGAAGCCTAGCTTTAGGTTTTAGGGTTTAGGGTTTTTGGATCCTCCCAATGTGACCGTGTTGCAGTGTAGCGCCACAAAACATAGTCATGAGGAGAAGGCTGCGCCTTGAGTGCATCTATATACCTGTCCCACAAACCATCTTGGAAAGGCCATAGACCAAAAAAAATCACTCAATTTGCAACCAGGCTGTAACCTGTATCACCCCATAATTGCCAGTCAAATGCTTACATAGCCCCCCATATAACAGATTCCCTACTAACCCCAGTTTCGTTTCCCCAGGGATCCAAACAGCAGCTCAAAAAGAATCCATGGGTATGCAATGTCTGGGTCTATTCCCTTTATCCCCTTATAAGGGGATGTAGGGTAAGGGGTAGGGTGTAGGGTTAGGGTTTGGGATTTGGGTTTAGGTATTTAGGGGTAATGGAACTGAAAATGGAAGCTACTATTTCGGCATTAGGGTTTAGGGCTTTGGGTAGCTTACGTAGAACTGTACTCGTAACCCAAGTCACATTCCCTTAAGTCCACCCGTGTGGTCATGACTGCGCTACAGCTGCAGTTGTAGACTAGGTCATGACTACACATGGCCATAGATAGACTTGAGGGAGCCCGAAGGTTTGAACAATTGCGGGAAACGTGCCATGATAGGGAGAGAAGGCAGTGAATTCTATGGGAGCCCCTATATTACCCTCAACCCTAAATCCTAAACAATATACTCCCCCATAAGATGCAGTTTCCATTTGAGCTATAGTCTAGACTCCTAGTATCCCCCTTAATAACCCCTATAGTAGTCCCCTAGATAATCCCCTATACAACCACCTTGAAGGAGTTTAGACTATGGCTCATATGTTTTTTTGCCATTCCTTGATTCACCGACTTCATGCGTGCAATGAAAGCCGCTAGGCCGGAAGGCTTTGCTCTGAAGTGTACCAATGCATATGGGTGGTTGTCAAAATGATGGTCCGTCTTTGGGTACCCTAAATATTAGGTGCCGTTAGGCCCTCAAAGACCACTGTGAAGAAGCTAGAACATAAATAGTCCCCCTTAAGTAGATAGAATATGGCTTTGGGTATATTATAATAAAATCCCCATGTACCCCATATTCTATCTACTCAAGAGGGGCTATACACTTACATGACCAGAGTACGCTAAACCCCCCAACCCTACTCTGATTCAGTAGGCACCTGCATTGCCACCCCTAAACATGTTTGACGCAATGCCAGTTTCCGTGGGATTGTCCATGTTCTTTTCCGTTTGATTCTTCATTCTTCTAATCAATTAGGCCCCTGCACCCCTAGAGCCCTAAACCCTATACAACCTCCCTCCGTATACACTATTCATGGACCCTATTGGCCCAATTCCTACCCGAGAAGTTTATGATCACCAACGCAGGAGATCCGAGGCGGAATGCAGATACGCGCCATGGTGGTAAAGAAGCCGTTAAGGGGGCTATAAGGAGTATGCGGGGGCATTGCGGGGGTATATGGGGATAGATAGGGTGCAGGGCTTCCCAAAATCAGGGCTTTTTCTTGAGTGCCTTATAACCAGGGTTTTAAGCTTGGAGATCTTGTTGGAGTTGGAACAGTTGGAAGTGATCATGAATTGTAAACGCAATGAGTAGTGCTTAGATTAATAACAGTAATGATAGCAGTAATAGCCATCGCACTTCTGATTGTTCTGGACAGATGCAGCCACCAGGCTGCGCCTTGAAGTAGGAAGCTTTGAAATGCAGATCTATTATTTACTATTAGGCCCCTAAGCCCCAAACCCTAAACCCATTGTAGTAGTTTCCATTTTCTTTTCCATCATCCCAAAATAACCCCTATACAATCCCAATATAACCATATATAATTATAACCCCTATAACCCCTATGGTTACCATTTTCTTTGCCAGTATCCCAATATAAGCACCTAGATTCCAGATATGATCAGCACCCTAAGCCCTAAACCCTAAACCCTATCTAAACCCTCCAATGTAGCACCTTTTTGGTAGTCCTAATAAGAGTCCTAACCAAAAAACCATACCAAACCCGAAACGGAACTACATTGGAGGGTCTTTTAGGGGTTTAGGGTTTGGGGGTTTAGGTTTGAGAGGTTTAGGGTTTAGGGCCTAAGGGTTTAGGGTTTCGGGTTGTTTTTTTTGGTCCTTGGCATAGCAACATTTTGAGGGCATAATGAATCTTAAGCTGAGTGTCTGGAGCTTACACCTGTGGATTCAAGTTGCAGGTACTGGGACAGAACTGCAGCCTTCTAATGGTCTTGGGTAAGGCGTTTAATCATTTAGGGTTTAGTTTTCGGGATTGTAGGGGTATGATCGCAACCATGGTTACTCAAATGCAGAAGAAGTGGAAAATCAAAAGGCAACCGGGTTGGATGTTTGTAGATTAGTAAGCCCTTGCTGCACTGTACCCCTCACTATTTGCTTCCCCCCGCCTGTCCCAAACTACCATGGAGCCCCGAACTGGCTGCTCTACGAAAGAATGCCCTGAAAAAAAGGCTTTGGGCTCCGCATAGCAAATTCTGGGTCTTGCAGTGGCAGGCTGTAGCAATGCTCTGCATGGTGAAGAGCGTAGGGGGTAAAAACTGAGTGTGCTAGTCGCGGCGTCTTGATGGGTTTATGCATTAGGGTTTGGGGCGTTTAGGGTTTGTAGGATTTAAGGTGAGCAGATGCTGTCATTGTATAACCCTTACAGAACTTATAATCCCTATACTGTGAGGTGCTTCTTTTTTTGTGTTTCGGACGTGTGTTTTGGTGCATCTGCGCCCCCCCTTGCCTGGCACTAAGACCCTAAACCGCTTGACTTATCGGGGCTTAGCAGGAAATGAGGGAGTATGTTATAGAATATACGGGTATATACAACTCTACAGGGGTTATATACCGTTATTCCCTACGCACCACCAGCAAGCTGAGTGAGGCATTCCAAAAATGGGGAACATCAACGTTTACGAAGGCTTGGCCTGGTCTTATGGCGAAAACGTGTGGGGTGTACTGGGTTGCTGCTAAGGAACTTGAATTAAGTTACTATAATACGAAGGTCATTTTATTTACTATATGCCCCTATCATGGAACTTCTTTTAAATTCCTCAGCAGCAACCCAGTTTAGGCTTCAGGGGTGAGGTGTATCCCGTATGTGCTTGCCACGAGCACCACCAAAAAACCGACCCTCACAACAGCCTATGCGGCTCCTTCTGTCGTCCTTTGGGGTGGGAGGCGGGTCCTAGGTCCGAGGGAAAGGATGGTAAAGCATTGTTTGGGCCATGAGCTGTCCATCAGACAGGATTAGGTCGTGTCAATAGACCCTAAACCCTAAACCCTGAACTGGACAGCCTTGTGGGGGTGGACCCTCATGCTTCTGGGATTTCACATTCACCTAAAGGCATTCAATCCAGAAAAGCCGCTTTAACCCTAAACCCTAAGCAGTCCATGCTAAAGCAATGGATGAGGTGGCGCCGTGTCTTGGGACCACCTTCATAGGGGGGAGAAAGGCGCGACAGACAAGAAAGAACACCGTTTCGAACATCTAGATACAAGAAGATACACTGGAGCAGCTGCATGAAAGGCTTTCATTTCGGGGTTGCCCAAAATATGCGTGTATAATATGTATATATATATAGATATATATCCCATTTATGCATGCATATGTCTAGGTGTGTACTCGCATGTCAGCATATGTGTGTGCAGCACGTATATGCATGATTGTTTGTATCTGTATATGTGCATGTACATGCGTGTATACCACATATCGCTGAGTAGAAGATGGGGTCCTGAAAAGGGCTGCGTTTTGTGTATGTAGAGAACAAACGATGAGACTATTGGCCTAGCTAGGCCCTATACCCAACCTGCACCCAACACCCAGGCCCTTCAGCCTACCTCAACCTCTCAGGTCTGTTCGCATGTGGCTGAAATGATGCCGGAACCTAGAACCTTAAACTCCAGATCCAATGCTCCGATGGACCTCCAACTCCGTATCGAAAGCTCCAAAGTTTTGCCCCGACAGGCACCAAACGGGTGGTAACGCAAGGAGCGCGGCTTTGCAGCAATCATCACGGGTTGTTTGGCAGCTAAATTCATAGCAGCTGCACAAAGCTCTGCCATGCTGCGTGTTGTTGGGGGACGCCCAGAACAAGCACAGAGGGGACAAGGACATTTCAGTCTAATTACTTGGGGTCTAGGATTTTCTTCTTTTGATTGCATCCCGCGGTAGCGTATCCCTTAGAGAAGCAGCAGGGGCATTTCATATAGGAACTGCATAGGAACTGCCGAGATCGCCAGCTCATGGACCGAAACTTTCAGCACTTACTACTGAAGTTCTGGGCATGTCTCAGAGCAGCGTGAAGTCGTTTGGGTTTCACGATGGCTCACGTTGTTACGCTGCTCGTCCTCCTCCTCGTCGCTTTCTCATCCTCCTCTTCTTTTCCTGCTTGTTCTTGATGGCGGCTGCAGCTTCAGCAGTGGTGGTGGTGGTGGTGGTGGTGGTGGTGGTGGTGGTGGTGGTGGTGGCGGTGGCGGTGGCGGTGGCGGTGGCGGCGGGGCGGCGTTGTGGTACTGATCAACTACGACTGTCCCTTTTTTTGTTCTTATACACCATGAACTGCTAAATTCCATAACCGCGAGCCACCGCCCCATCCTTAACCCCGAGACCCTAACCTCCAAACCTGAACCCCTAAACCTCCCAACCCTAAGCCCCTCAGCCCCAAACCCTAGCCCTACACCCAAACCCTAGATAAGCAATGTAGTTTCCGTTTTTCCATGATAACAATATACCCATAAACTCTATAGTCCCCCTTAAGTAGATAGAACATGGCTGTGGGTATATGATAATAAGATCCCCGCATACCCCATATTCTATCTACTTAAGGGGGACTAATAACCCCTAAACCCTAAACCCTATAAATAGTAGTTTCCATTTTCTTTTCCATTATCCCTATATAATCCCTATATAACCCCAATATAACCTAATATAACCCTAATAAGCGCTAAAATCCCTAAACCCTACACCCAATGCCCAACGGTCCGAGCCCTATGCCAAGGCAAGTGGATGTACTACGTGCGTTGGTAGAAGCAGTGACTGTCCCGCCAGATCTGGCCAAAGTGAGGGCATATCCAAAGTGAGCTAAGCCCTAAGTGGGAGAGATATACATATAGATATATAGATATATATATATGTGTGTGTATATATATATGTATATATATATATATAGGGTCGAGGGCGGCGGGTGTAGAACAATCCTGGTTTTTCCACCGCAAACCGACAGCAGGGAATGATTCCCAATTGGGTGCTGGTCAGATATATGTATACCTCTCTCCGTCTTGGGCTTGCAACGCCCACTGTCTGTCCCGTTGGGCCTGTAAACGCATCTGAGCTATAGTCTGAACTCCTTGAACGGGGTAATACAAGGGCTGATATAGCGGAGTGCTATTTATAGGGGTTATTCAGGGACAAGCCAGGAGTTTGAGCTAGCTCATCTGGACATAGGCTCTTTCAGATGCGTGTTGGTAGGGTCTTTGGCGCAGCTTAGAATGAAGGTGTTATTAACGGCTGGCATCTTGCACCGCAAAGGGTGCTCCTAAGGCTCAAAATGGCCCAAAAGCCTTTTATAGTCTGATCTTCGGGCCAAACTGAAAGTAATAAACGAACAGGTGCTGGGTGCCTTCCGCCGGCCGTGCTTAGACGTGGAGACTCCGGCAAGGAGGAAAAAGTATCAAAGCCCAGCGATTTGCTGCTTGGATTCTAATGGGATGCAACAGGAAATAGCAATAGCAACGGCTTGGGGATTACTATTACTATTGTTACTTGTTACTGTGATAATTATGATTTGTTATTATTACTATTACTATGAATACTATTACTATCGCTATTATCACGGTTATTATTCTTAGTCTTAGTACGTTCAGAGAGTGATCTTGGCTGTACAGATGACATTTCCAGAGTCCCTATCCCCGACTTTGCAGCCTGCTGTCTAGTCCCAACCCTAAACGGTTTAGGGTTTAAGGGTTTTAGGGTGGAGGGCCTAAACCTGAAACCCTTAACCACTAAACCCTAAACCCTAAAACCCTAAGCCACTAGACCCTAACCCCTTAACTCTAAGACCCTAAACCCCTAAACCCTAAAGCCTTACTCTCGAGCCCTGAGCTCACCCACGGCTCCTCGCAAAGGGAAGGTTCTCCTGTAGATATATGTGCTATGGTCTAAACTCCTTAAAGGGGGGTTATAAGGGGACTACTATAGGGGTTATGAAGGGGGATACTAGGAGTTTAGACCATGGCTCATATATGTGCTATAGTCTCAATTCCTTTAAGGGGGTTATAGACTATGTACCTCAGTAGTACCGTATTTGGGGGTCTCCTTATTAAGGTGACTAGTAGGAAAAAGGGTACGCTTATGATTGAGGGGTTACTGGGAAACCCAGTAGAGGAGATGATATAATCTATCGTTTAGGGTTTAGGGTTTAAATTCCTTCAAGGGGGTTATATAGTGATTATAAAGAGGGGAGTATTATAGGGGTTATCAAAGGGAGACAAGGAGTTTAGACTACATGCGAAGTTTGTGCGATGAATGGAAGAAATCTTTCACCACTCAGGACCCTTTGTATATGCAATTTTCATAGGGATTGGCTATATATACACAAATATATCTATACTCAAAATATATAATGATATGTATGTATCTTCCCAGGGTTTGAAGCTATAGGGTCCCCAAACCTTGAGCCCTAAACCCTACACCTTACCCAGACCCTCCTATGTAGTTCCTGTTGGGATAGTATATTAGAATCCATTACCCAAAAAACCATAACAAACCCAAAAAGGAACTACACTGGAGCCCTTGGGTAAACCCTGGACCCTGAACCCATACGTGCGATGCGACCTTCCCCCGGCTTTTGGGTAGTCTCTTAATCTCTAGGCGTCCACAGCACTGTAGGTTGAGGTTTAAAGGTCTAGGCTTTAGGGTCTCCCTGATATTCCCCCCATAGAAAACAAAAGCAGAAGTTTGACCCCCCCCCCCCTCTCAAACCCCAAACCTCCATTCTGAAAATAGAAACTTTACACTTATATTGCCCAAGTTTATTCCTACACCCTCAACCCTAAACCCTAAACCCATTCCTACACCCTCAACCCTACAAAGAAACCTGACCACCAACCTCAAAACGCTATTTCATGAAGGCAAAGCCGTTAAAAACCCTCAACCGCCAACACTCTCTCCTATGTCCGAATACCTGTTAAGTACCCCAGTAGTACCCTTGTTCCCTTTTTTAATTGGGGGTCTCCTTATTAAAACTGAATAGCAGGAAAAAGGGCACCCTTATTATTAAGGGGATACTGGGGAATCTAGCCTTCCCTCCATCCCGAGCTGCAAACCTTGGCAGGAGCGCCGCTTAGCAAGCTTCTGGTCTTTGCGCGTAACGTGGAGGAACCCTAGACCCCATGCTCTAAACTGTTAAACCTCTAACCACTATAGGGTAAAGGTTGTAGGGGCTATGGCCCTAAACCCTAAGCATTCTGCCCCAGGAGTCCAATGTTAAGTGCTCAAAGGTCTAGGGTTCAGGGTTTAGGTTCTACCTTGCGAGGATGTTAGGGTTGAGGTTTTAGGGTTTGAGGATCTTCGGGCTTCGGGTTTAAGGCTATTAGGGCGTAGGGTTCAGGGTTCAAGGATACTAGGGTTCATGGTTTGGGCTTAAGGATATATGGGGCTACAACAGAATGGACAATGACAAGGAAACTTGGACTATACAGGTGGATTGTACCGTTTCAGGGCTTGAGGGTTAGGTCAAGAGTCAGGGGGGTTTGGTTTTGGGGGGTGCGATTTTGTTTCGGGAAGGGATTTCAGGTTCCAAGTACTTGTATGGGGGATGCTTTCCCCTTCCGCAAAGGCAATTCCTCATACAGGAACCTGACTTACTGTTTTGGAGCTACTTCCGAACCCTTTAGGCTAGGGGCTTCATAGTCAGTATGGTTCAGGGTTGGAGGTTCACGTTTAAGGTCAGGCTTCGGAAGAGAGTCAGTGTTCGAAGTCCATGTTACATTCAGCAACTGCTTACTACTGTGTTGTTTTCTTATCATCCACCAGGCTGGACCTGTGTGCTTGGCCCAGTTGTCAGCATGGTAAAAAGCTCGGGTATTGTATGTAGTTATTCAGCTAGATGAACGTTTGAACGGGAGATCATGGGGGATTTAGGGTGTTGCATGACTGTGAAGGAGACTTGATCTGGGAAACTTGGGGCGAGTATATAGGGAGCACGTTAGTTTTGATCTGATTGGTGATTTAGGGCTTATGGGGTACGCCGCAGGATTTGGGATCTACATACCCTTTGAGGCTTCGGTCGCATGGCTTGGTTTTCAGCAGTGATCATCTCTCCGTACCAGTCTAACGCCCCCCCACCCATAACATTAGATTCGAGATCTGGTCTCCCATGGCAAGTATTCAGGATTGGGGGTGCGGGGGTGTTGACCAATCCTCCATAATACTCATTCTGATACAGTCCTCCACCCCACACTTAAGCCTAGATACTGTACCCCTTTATCCGATTTCCTATCAATCTGGGTTATTGTTGAACAGATTGCCCAGTTTTGCTACACAGTACTGACACCCAGTAAGAAACGTAAAGCCACATGCTAACCTGTATCCTCGTAAGAAACCAAATACCACCATATATCCCCTGCACATACCGCGTAAGTGTAAGGCCAATTTCCATTGCGTTGTGCCTATTATCCACCACTCTTCTGCTGGAATCGGCTTCTACGTCCTAAACTAGACCTAGCATGTCTTATTATAACCCCTGTAACCTCAAAACCCTAACCCCTAAATCCCGGAAAGAACCAAGTAGTTCGCCCAAATTAGGGTCCCTTTCTTGATACCCCTCAATATTCGGTGCCGTAATATACTCTATAGCCAAAAAGGGGGCCATGATTTTGAGAACAACCCTAAACCCTGTATATCCCTATATACCCCACGTAACCCTATATTTCCCTTATATCCCCCTGAACCCTACGTAAACCTTAAACCCTAAACCCTGAACCCTTAAAGGCCCATAATTTTTGGGAACAGCCCTAATGAATGAAAGAAGTTAGGAGGACCCCCCACCCTGTAATAGTGGTATAGTAGGACTATAAGAGGACCCTAATATAATTACCATTATCCCTTATAGTCACTATTGCTGGGTGGGGGGTCCACCTAAGACAGAGTAGTACTTTATTTGGGGATACTATGGTACCCAATAAAGAGTAAGATTATATCCTCATTTTGGGGTATACTATTTTATACAAGGAATATAATTTTACTAGGTTCAATTACCAAAAAAACACTACCCAGATGAATGAAAGAAGTGATTCTTATGGAGAATGAAGATTATATTGGGGTCCTCTTATATTCCTATTCTACCACTTTTACAGGGTGGGGGGTCCACCTAACCTAAACCCTAAACTCTAAACCCTAAACCCCAAACTGTTACTGGGTGGGGGCAGTACCCAAACTATTACAGGGTGGGGGGTCCACCTAAGAAAGAAGCCTTGAAGGACGAGCTTTTGGCCTTGAAGCTCAGCCAGCGAGGCTTCGGCTGTGCTGAAGTTGGGATTTAGGGTTTAGGGATTTAGGGTTTAGGGTTTAGGGTTTTAGGGTTTAGGGTTTGGGGCTTAGGGTTTAGGGCTTAGGGTTGAGGGCTTTAGGGTTTAGGGTCCGGATTGTTGGAGTAGTTTAGGGTTTAGGGTTTAGTATTTGGGGTTTAGGGTTCAGGATTGTTGTAGTAGTTTAGGGCTTCGGGCTGTAGTGAATTAGGATCTTGGATTTAGGGTTGAATTCATTTAGGGTTTAGCGGCTAGGTTTGCTGTACATGTGTTTACGACATCAGGCCCCGCCATGCACTCCTAAAATCAGAAGGATGGCAGTAGCAATAATTTGACGGTATACTCTACTAGTAGATTATCATGACGGTAGATCTATGGCATCACAGGGTTTAGGGTCTGGGCACGCCCCACGCCCAACCCATTATAAGTGTTTTCCAAAGGTAAAACGGCACAACACTTTTTTCCACAGGGTTGCTGGCAGGCAGGCTTTACCCTCGGCCAACCGAATATGAAACCCTATATACAATTACTTAGCCAACGGAAGAACTTGAACCTTTTTGGGCTTCCTTTTTGGGTCTCTATAATAAGATCTAGACTTTTCCAGCCCTGGTTGTTGGGGAAGAGAGTACATGCCCCCTGCGAAAGCACAGCAGTGTTTGTCGGCGGGTTTAATGCTAGCTTGAGGAAGGGTAAATATTGACACCCTTCTGTTAAAGTCAGAATCCTGAGCTGTGTAGTCATCAGATGAAAGATGTGATTATGAGGATTCGGATTTCCGATTTACGGATTGGGGTTACAGATGTAAAGTTTCACTACAGCTCAGGACCTAGGGTGTGGCTTCGAGTGAACTTCGGTTTCTGACTCTACATGTCCAAGTTTAAGAATGGGGGAGTGCAATTGTGCAGACATTCCAGGAATTTTATGCCAGCAATTTGTATGGGTTCTATGTTTCTTGGAGTTTTTCCAGGGGCTCACAGGGTCTGTACAATCTTTTGCATTGATGGCACTGGGGAGACAGCCCTATGGGGGATGCCGATAGCCCCAAACCTCCTAAGCTTCAAGTCCCCAACCCCTCCTTAATAGGGGTTATATTTTTTAGGGTTTAGGGTTTAGGGTTTAGGGTTATAATAGGGATCCTCATATTGAGGCCCTAAAACGGAGGGGGTCTATTCATCATGGGTCTACATTAAGCTTCAAGTCCCCAACCCGACCTGTAGCCTGAAAGTTCCTACACTTGTATGGGCGAAGGGACCCTAAACCTCCGCAGGCAGTCGCCAGCTACGACCGGCTTTTGAGGACGGACGCTTTTTTGGATTTAGGATTTAGGGTTGCTTCCTGGGGTCCTTTAAAGGGGAGGTTTCGGGTGTAGGGTTAAAGGACCAGGGTTTTGGGAGTGCGGTTGTTCGTTTAGGGTGTAGGGTTTAGCTGGACCCATAAATACAAATATATTACAGCTTTAGTTTGTAGAGGTATGCATAGTTCTACGAGTTCAGGACTGAAGAATAGGGCTTAGGGTTAAGCGCTTTCATAATTCTGAGTTGTAGGCGCCTACGCAATCGGAGTACAACTTAGCGGGTGTATTATACAATCGGTATTGTTGAAAAGTATGCTTGCCTGAAACAGGAGTTCAAGATATAACATACAGGTCCTGACTATACAGACTTCTATACTAGGGTTTGAGGGTTTGGGGGTTGGGATAGGTAGTGCATTAGGGTTTGATGGTTGCGCGCTTCGTTCTCGCGTCAGGATGTTTACAGTGGAACTGTCGTAGAATGAGGCAGGGACATATTGGACTCAACAAGGCTCTTGTCTGGTTCTTATACAAGACCCTAAACCCTAAAACATGTCAGCTCCATAGCCGTAGAGGATTCACCAGCCCCTGCATGGGAAAACAATCTAGGTAGGATTTAGGGTGTAGGGCGCAGGAACTCAAGTAAGGTTACCATAGATCTAGAACAGACAGGCAGACGATTTCCCCGCAACGGCAATTTATTTCGAGTCTTTAACTATATACCCAGCTTTCTGAAGAAGATGTTCAGCACAGGTGTTGCAGCTAATAACAGCTATTCGATCTTATCTTCTCGCAAGTCCTCATGGACACTAGCCGGGGCTTTGGGGGCAGTCGCTACCTTAATAGTGGTGGGGGGGGATTTCTTCCCCTTTTTGTCCCTGCCCAACCTCCGAGCCCATGAGTTAAAGATCCACCAAGCGCTATGACTTGTGTCCTTCGCAATTCGTACTGCAATTTAGGTCGTAGTGGTGGACATCCAACTCATGACCCTGCGAAAGCATATCCCCTTTCTTGAAGGGACCCAAAAAACATAGTAGAGTGTACTCCAACACTCTAGCATCCAGGCCTCCCATCCTAAACCCTGAACCCTGAGCCCTATATCGTGGTTTCCAGAAACAGGGGGAACCAACTATGGACCCGAATACATTAGAGTCCTCGTTATATGGACCCCACCAAAGGTACCCCGAATTTACCGAACCTCTCACATGCCCTCATGATCCTTCTAAACCACTATAGCTATAACCCCAGTATCCATGTCATTGTCCATGGGTTCTTTTTCCATCCATTGTCCATTGTGGGGGTTACATCCCTAAATCCTAAACCCTAAATAGTTGCTTCCATGTTCCTTATACAGGGGAGTGTTATAGGGATTTTTAAAGGGATATTAGGAGCTTAGACATTAGTTCAGATAGCACTACAATCGTGCACATACCCATACCCAGCCTGGCCAGGTCGAATCAGCTGGTGCCGCTTTTGGTCAGAAGTCGGAGAGGCATTTTTTTACGGTAGAATTTAAGGTTTAAGGCTGCGGGTTGAGGTTTTGAGGCTCAAGGTTTAGGCGGCTTAGGGTTTAGGAGTTAGGGTTTAAGACAGGGTTTAGGATTCAGGGTTTAGGGCTTTGGCCCTTTGGCCCTAAACCCTAAACGCTAAGCCCTATTTGGGTTTTGGGTGCATGGTGGAATATTTGGATAGTCCTCAATTAATGTGACATTCTTTTCTGAGGAGTACCCCGGGATCCTAGTGTTTGCGCATGCTCAAGAACTCAGGGTTTAGGGTTTAAGAAGTAGGATTTAGGGTTTAGAACTTAGGGTTTAGGACGTAGGGCTTAGGACTTCGGACTTGGGGTTTGGGGCTTAGGGTTGTGTAGGAGTTTGGTCCAGGGCGAGGGTCAAGGGTCTAAGTTCCCGGTATAAAGCATTTACTCTGGAAACATCCTGCTAGGTCTCGCACACTGATATCAAGCACCCTACCCCCACCCACCCCTAAATTCAAATACGTCGCCCAATCTATACGGTCCCCTATTGAGATGGTTAATACTAGGTGCTGGTTGGGTGTTCAATATGAGTGGTAGTAGGGGAGGGCTAGTAAGAGCCAGAACCCTTGAAATAGATGGAGGGAGGGCCTGGTTTCCCCAAACAGTGTGTGTTCGCGATGCGCTGGGGGTAGAATGTCTTAGTGATGCTTGCTTGGCAGGAAACATGGTTCATAGGCGCTGCGATAAACTGAGCCGTAAGCCCTAAACACTGAACCCGAAACCCTAAACATGAGTCTTAGGCAATCCATCCGGAAGGGCATAGTATCTAAGGTTGAAACCATGGGCCCTAGCATGGGCCATAAGCCCTGGCATCCTTATGTACCTACTGCATACCTTACATGTACCTTCAAGGGCCCCTGGAATCTTCCTAGAAGGCCTAAGAGCCCATGTAAGGGGCCATAGTTGAAACCTTCGATAGTAAGTAGGTCTACCTTCTTGGGTAACTCTCTGCCTGAAGTTTCTTCCATTGTCATTGGTGGCATCCTATCACCATGACTCCTGGTAGGATTTAGGGTTTAGGGTTATCCTTCTGACCCTCAAGATGGCACCCTCAACCCTAAACCCTGATTTTTGGAAACCCTCACATATCCTACAATTCTCACGCTGCATCTGAGCAATAGTCTAAACTCCTCAAAAGGGTTATACAGGGTTTAGGGTATGGGGGATCAGATAGGGGAGTATTATAAAGGTCATCTAAGGGAAATACTGGGAGCGTAGACTATAGCTCATGTGTGCTTTATGAGTACGTCCCGATCAAGACGCTCCTGACTGTTGACCCTCATGCCACAGCAGCTAAACCTCGAAGCTGCGAGTTCCCTAGCGCTCGATAAGGTGCATGGGGCAGGGGTCCATGCCTGGTGGTTCTTTTGACTGAGTAACTCTACCTACTGTCCCCAGTAGTCTGTATCAGTAACCACTGTTGCTGAGTAGACGTACTAAATTAACAGAGCCTCCAAGTGCCGCAGTTCTTGCAATGCATCTCCACGCTACTCACCGGTTCAGTCCCGTCTCGTGCACGTGCTTACCTCACGCCATCATTTCCTTCTACTCATCAGGAAGTTAAAAATCCCAAATGCCCCTATAGTCATTGCTTACCACAGCGAAACGCCGGACCCTGAACCTTTAACCCCTAAACCATAAACCCTGCAGGTTGTTCTCAACACAAGGGATGGTGCTGTCTGTGCGCCCTGCTGCTGCTGAGGCACGAGTGTTGGGGTTTTGGGGCCTAGGCTTTGAAACCCTAGATCCCAAACCCAATTTTGGGTTTGGGGCTTATAGCCCCCCTTGAGTTGATAGAACATGGGTTGTATTGGGGTCTGATGATGTTTTTTGGGGGGGAGGGGGGAATTCCATATTCTATCTACTTAATGGGGACCCTAGACCATAATGCCTAAGCCTTGTATTGTATTGGGATTTAAGCTTTGGGGCCAAGATTCTGGGGTCGGAGGCGTGGAGTAGATAGCTTAGCGTTACAGAATTTGGGGTTTAAGGTTGAAGGGTTTAGGGTCCAAGGGTTTAGGATGTTAGGGTATAGGGGGTAAAGGGTTAGGCTGAAAAGGTTTAGGGCTTAGGGTTAAAGAGTTTAGGGCCTAGGGTTAAAGAGTTTAGGGTTGACGTTTAAAGGGTTTAGAGTTAAAGTGTTAAGCGCTTAGGATTGTTCAGTGCTTATGGGGGTGGGAGCTACAGGCGCTTTTGCCATCTGGTTATCTTACTGGGGCATAGTAGGGAATACGGAATAAGGGAATATAGTCCTTATAACGTAATCCCTTTATAGTATCCATTTGACGCGGAACGCATCCCAGATAGCAGCTTCGGCAACTGGAGGTTTCTGAAGACTGGGGCCCTCAGTCACGTCGAGGACCTACGGCGATTTCAATTGATTATAGGCGTTCCTATAAAGGGTCATACAGGGAGAGTTTAGAGACACACTCACGCCGGACTACGATTAAGCCTCTGAGCAGCAACTACAACTCAAAATAGAAGTTATACACCTTGAAAGCTTTAAGTGCAAACTTACAAGCGTGATGGCCCCAACCCCTAAACCCCTAGGCCCCTATGACCCGACACCCTAAACTCTACAGCTTCAGGAGTGCCTCTGATTTTCTGGGCCCTTAAAGATCCTTATCCCAATCAGTGAGCTTCAAATCCAAGCCCTGAAAGCCTGTAGCCTTTAACCTGTAGGGTTTAGGGTCCAGCTTTTTTGGTCTGGGTTTCAGGACCCATAGATCAAAGCCGCTTTCCACCCCTTAATTCCCAGACCTAGGGCCTACTAATACTACACCCTAAATTTTGAATCCTAAGCCCTAATGATCGTAAACCATGACCCTAGGCTTCAAAGTTAAAAGTTTGCTTTTCATTGCTCCTGGATGTCCCGATGTAATTGACTGCAAACGTCAGACTGAGCAAATCAGCCTTAAAGAGCCCGGAACCCTAAACTGCGAACCCTGAATCCGAATGTACAAACCTTCCACCCCAAGCCCGGCCCGTAATCCTATTTACGTAGAGCTTAGTAGCAACTACCCCCTAGTTAGTAGGTATCAGCCCTGAAACTGTAGGGAATTGGGTTACATGTGCAGGAACACCTTCATCCCTCTCAATAACCCCTAGGGTACTCCCCTATATAATCCCCTATGTGGCCTACATAACCCCTTTTTAAGGAGTCTAGATGTTGCTTAAACTAATCTGCATAATTCACAAATGCCCAGCAGGCAGCAGCTTGTCAAGCAGCGCCAGGCCCGAAAACTACATTGTGAGCTTTAGGTTAAACCCTGAGCCCTGCACCCTAAACCCTGAGACCTAAACCCTAAGGCGTAAACACTGAGCGCTAGGGTTTGAGAGGCTTCGGGCTTTGTGATCTTAGGTTTGAGCTTCGGTTTTTTTGGTCGGATGGGTAGGATTTATAGAGATTGAGGTTTTAGGGTTTTAGGCTTCCGGGCTTCAGCGTTTATAGTGTGCAGTTGATTTTCGGTTTTGCGGGCTTTTGCTTTATGCCTCCGGTATCGGGGATCTAGGCTCACGGAGTTTAAGTAGTTCCCTTCGGAATCCAGCGTTAGGGTTCGGGGAAACTCCCAAATAAGACCTGGATGAGCACCCCATGGTCCCCATGTCCTCTTCCTCGACCTATGTGGGGAACCTCATGATTGAGGAGATAGACACCATCGAAACTTCATGGAGCCCCAAAAGAGCACTGTACAGACTTCTGTCCCAAGCAACATACCCATATGGCGTGTCACAAGGTTGCTTTTCATTGATCAGACGCTGTCCACTTAAGGTAGATTTACATAACGCGCGCGACTCCTCATAGGTTCCCCGTAAGAAGCAGAAACTTGAGTGTCGAATCGCTTCCCAACTTAAATTGGCATGGATGCGCAGTCTGGCGAGTGATCGCCTGGAGATTGCGAGATGGTGCCAGAGCCTCAACTTGCCAGACCCCTAAAGGATCCAAAAAATGGACCCCCCCCCCCCAACATGAAAGCATTACTACATTGGGCAAACTTGGGGATTATTAGGGAGTTCCATTTTTTGGATCCTTTAGGGGGTCAGGGTTGTCGTTCAAGGCTTGAGGTGTCGAAGTTCCGAAACTAGGGGTTTAGATACGCCAGTAGTACCCTTCTTCCCTTTTTGTTTGGGGGTCTCCTTATCAAAACTGAATAGTAGGAAAAAGGGTACCCTTATTATGAAGGGGTTACTGGGGAACCTAGGAAACTACGGGTCCTTCAGTCACGTCTTTCTATTGACAGGGTGTTCACATAGAGCCCATGCACTGTGGCTTCTGGGTGTGTGATGCCTTTCATTAGGGTTTAGGGTTTAGGGTTGGTTTAAGGTTCATGTCGGGACGGGCATTACAGAATCGAGGTTGGACAGCGGCAGCAGCATGCGAATCAACTTGGTGTATTCTTTGAAGCAGAGCGCTGCAATCTGACCTAAAACAATACGGCCAGTATTTCAAGGACTCGCAAAAAAGGACCCAGAATGTCTAGAAAGCCCCATATGATGGAGTTCTCACAGTCATGTGCCCCTTCTTCGAAGGCTTACCCACCCTAAAGCCTAAATAATTACCAACATCCCTTCTGGTATCCATGTATAAGGTATCTCTATGCCGCAGATCTGCAAGTAATCTAGGACTACAATGTTGGCAAGTATTTAGGCCCTTACCTTCTTAAGGCCATAGGGAGCCCGAAACACTTAGCCCTACTCCCAAAACCTCATAGGAGCTATAGTCTAAACTCCTTAAAGGGGGTTATATGGGGGATGATATAGGGGACTATTATAGGGGTTATTAAGGGGGATACTAGGAGTTTAGACAATGGCTCATAGAAGGACTA
>CAJNIZ010015747.1:47531-62936 GCA_905231905.1 Symbiodinium pilosum
GGGTTTAGGGTTTAGGGAAGACCCTGAACCCTGAACGCTTTTAGGGGGATCCTTGACCTAATTCCATAGAAGGCCGAAAAACCAGCATGCAATGAAATATACCGTTGTCTTGGCCTGGGCCTTTCATTATGGTGGCTTCCCAGAATGTGCAGTACTTTTTTGGCGGGGTCGTATTAAGAAGGATTATAGCATTTTGGGGTTTATGTTGGAGTCTCCATATGTTGGTATAGTAAACTACCGTATGTACATTTGCAAGCCCTACAAGCTCGCACCCGTAGAAGTAGTTTTCAAGATGTGCCATGTCAGGGACCCTATAATCCCTCGTCATCTTCATGTATCCCTACGATCCCCAAGCGCACGCCATGTACACGGACGGAGCAATGAAAACGGGATCCTTGTAAAAGAAATCAGAGGGTCTAGGGCTATCCTTCGGCACGAAACCCGACAATTGAAACTTCAGGTCTGCCGTTTAGTCCAAACCTCCTACTTGCGAGGCAGGACCCACCGAGCTGTGGGTAAATGTGGTTACCGGAAACCCTACATCCTAAACCCAAAGCCCTGCATCCTAAACCCTAAATCCTAAACCCTAAACCCTAAATTGTAGTTTCCATTTTCTTTTCCATTATCCCAGTAAAACCCAATATAACCCCTATATTTATCCCTATATAATCTTAAATCCTAAACCCAGAATTTTGCCTTGCTGTAAACGATGTCCGGAAACCGTGCCAATTGTGTAAGGGTAGACTGATGGTGAGCTACAACTGTGAACATCTTGTTGACTGAGAACGTGGCATTTGGCGAAGACGTTTTCCAAGGAAGAAGGTGATCAAACTTCCATCTGAACCTCTTGCCTGTGGCAGACGTAAAAGTCCGAGGGGTGATTAAAAAAGCAAAAACTAAACTTTAAACCCTAAATCCTAAACCCTAAACCCTTTACGCTGAGGAGCAGATCGAAGCCGAACTCGACGCTGGACTAGAGGAGGCTCCTGTTTTCGCGCCGGGTGTGGGGTTTAGGGCTTAGAGTTTAGGGTTTAGGGTCTAAGATTTAGGAAAGAGGATTTAGGGTTTAGGGGTTTAGGGTGTAGGGCTTTGGGTTTAGGATACGTGGCTGCTCCTACTACCCCGCCTATAGTACACTCCCCCCCAGGTACCCACTTAACTCACCTCAAGTAGTCTTGATTCCCCCTGAGTAGCCATGATTATAAACGCTATCGCGCGCCCGCCTCGGCTGGTGGGGCGCGGAGCACACGAATAGGTCATGGCATGTAGTTTACACGTGGGGTTTAGGGTCAAGAGAGTAACGGAGGCAAGCCTCACTTCAGACGTGTTTGTTGCATGCCTGTTCCAGCATTCAGGCAGGGGGTTGGCTGGGCTTGGTCCATCAGCCTCTAGTGAGAGAGTTCGCAAGCTTGAGAGCCGTAGAACCGGCCTCAAGGAGCAGGGCTGCGTTCCAGGGTCGGAAGCTGTAAGTCCCCAAGTGCAATTCGCCGCTACTCCCCGGATCCTGAATTTTTCCTGACCATAGAAGAAGGCGCTCGACATACACAGGGCCAAAAGCAGACCCGCCACGTCGCAGAATCCTTAGTACACAGCATCTCGTGTCTCCTTCACATCAGCCGCAGCAGGTGAGAAGAGCTATCTGTGAGGGAGTTGGGAGGTTTATTTTTCGCTTGAACTCCCAAACCTTAGTAAGCCGATTGTCATGAAGGGGGGTAGGGGGCTGAGGCTGGATAGCCTCGGCGAATTATGGGCGAATATGGGGGCATAGTATGGGGGAAGTAGGGCATGAACGTACCGATGGGCAGCAAAGGAACTTACCATGGGCTATATTGGCACGCTTTCGGAAGGACAGCTGTTTTGGGGCCCTAGAACCAAAAACCCAAACCCTACCCTAAACCCTAAACCTGTTAGCTTGGGAGGGAGGTTGGAGGTTCGAGTGTTTGCGCTGAAGGCCTGGGTATAGTGGTTTAGGGGTTTAGGGTTTAGGGTTTGGGGCGCAAAGAACCTCTTCAAGGGAAGGGCGGGGGGGGAGGGGGGGTCAAGGGGGGACGCTGAAATGCAAGTATGCAACGCCTTCTTGGGAGTGGGATGGGGGAGTTCTGTTCCCAAAAACGTCAAAAAATCACTCTGTATAAGACGCGCGCTACATCCTGATCTCACTGTATGAATTGCCGAGCTAAACCCTTGAACCTATTCCATCCGTAAGCCCCGAACCAGAAGCTTCATAAACTTCAAATCCCTGAACTCTAAATCCCCCGAAACCCCATGCACTAAACTCTGTAGACCCAACATCTACATAACAAACTCTGCACCCTGAGCCCTCTAAACCTGCAGCCTCAACTCTCTGAATCTTCATCCCCTGAATCCTTGAGTGGCTTGAATCCCTGAATCTAAGGTCCTCACCATAGGCCTGAACTGTCATTGAAGGCTTCATAGGGTATATCACAGGCCAGTAATAGGGCCCCCCAGGATAAACCCCAAACCCCTAAACCCTAAACCCTGAACTAAAAGTGAGTCAAAGTTGAAAGGAAGATCTCCTGGACATGGTGGGCCCGTGGCATGGGACCCAGATACTCGCATTAGCGGTACGAGTTACTGTCAGTATTAGCCTTATTGAGGGGCCTTTAAGCGTTTAGGGTTTGGGGCTTGGGGTTTAGGGTTTGGGGCTTGGGTTTAGGGTTTAGGGTTTGGGGTTTAGGATATTGGCCTTACTGAAGGACCGGTGGCAGTCTCTCTTGCAGCTTATAGTCCCCAATCTAGTCCTCAACAAGGAGCCAGTGTCCATTAAATTATGTAGGAAATATTGACTCTAGCTCATATATAGCCTCGCGGTTTAAACGGGTCATAGGAGTTATCCGCGCATATAAGCAGGGATGTGTTATGAGGTTACAAAGGTTCAGGATTTAGTCGGCTGGCGGTTCGGGGTTTAGTAGGATTCCGGGTGAGGGGCGTTCTTTGACCGGTTTTTTCAGGATGAATCCTTGGGAATACACTTCCTTTAAAGGAGATCATAAACAAAACGGGAATCTGCCTTCTGGCCGTTTTGGGGACAGGTCTTCTGATCAGCTACCACGCGATACCGAATCGGCGGTGGTCCGAATCGTTGTCGCTCTTTGTCGTGCCCTCATAGTAATTATGAGGACCCAAATATTGCGGGGGTATCTAGAATTTTGACAACATTCAAGAGGGCAGTGGTCTCAGCGGACGTTGTAGGCCCGCTTTAGGGCTTTGCGGCTTCCATGAACCCTAAACCCTAGTTTGGGGCTGCAGGTCTAGGATTTGGAGTTTAAGTCTAGGCAAATCGCTCCCAAAATGGAGAATCAAAACGACAAAGAACTCGGAATATGAAATCGCGACTGGGGTTACAGAATGGTTTACAGGTATTTGCGCTTTCCAAGATCAGGGGTACCTTCTGGGGTCCCTAGAACCAGGATTATGGTATTTGAAGGTCTCTGTTAAGGTCCCCTTGTTTATGGAAACTACCGCACTTAGGGTTTAGGCTTTACAGGCTTTTTGGTTTTGGGACAAGTTCTTTGTAGAACTTTTTGCTTTCTTTGCCAAGCCCTGTGTCCTTGCTAGTGCGGAGCCCATTTTGCTGCGGATATTCAGGCGCCCCGAAACCATGGAGGCCCCGATTTTGAGAAATGGGGGTTTCCCTAAATTAGGAGCACCTTTTTTGGGGTGTCCCTGTAATAAGGACTATAGTATATTGGGGTCTATATGGGGGTCCCCATATTTTGGGAAACCACCAGATGTGCTTTTGGGACATCCTGGAGTGATCCTGGGAGCCTAGGGTTTAGGGGTTTAGGGTTTAGGGCCCTCGGGAAAACATGGGGGAAATGATTAATGGCCATCTTGGGAACAGGAAGTTTGATCAACTACCGCATGTTCACTAGGGTTATTGTTATAAAGGGTTTAGGGTTTAGGGTCTTATGGGTATTTGTAGTAATATTATTATCATGATGTCGAAGCAGACGGGGCATGGTAAGATTTACAAGGTGCGATGCTATATCTTCCACACTTCAAACTAAGGATTTGAGCATCGGTGGCTTCATGATAAGGGCCAAGTTTACTTGGCGCACACTAAACTTGGAACCCAAACCTGGAAACCCTAAACCCTAAACCCTGGCAAACTGTGCAGAGTGCAGCTATTTTTAGGGCTCGCACGTCGGTGCTTTGTTCCTTGCTTGTCTGACGCTGGCCTGGCAATGTTGCAGGCAAGCCATGGGTTTCAGGGCTTAGGCTTCCCAGCCAAAGTAACCCATGACAGAACATGGGGCTTAGGGTTTAGGGTATAGTCCCTCTTGAGTAGATAGAATATGGCTTTGGGTATATTGTAATAAGATCCCCATCTACCACATATGCTATCTACTTACGGGGGACTATGGCATGGGTTTCCAGCCAAAGTAACCTTGTCCACGACCGCAGCAGAGCTTGCACTCAGAGGAGCAGGTCACCCCACGCATTAAGTTTTAAAACATCTCCTAAATTAGGTTTTTATTCGGACAATGGAAAAACGGAAACTACTCCAATACATAGGGCATATATGGGCTCTATATTAGGATTATATGAGCTATAGTCTAAACCCCTTAAAACCCCCCGTAGGTCTCCTATGAGGCTCCCACTCAGGAAGCTCTAGATGTCTTTCTGAGTGCAATCACTGTTCCTTTGGACATGACCTGGACTGGATAACAGTCGTCATCAGAACTATCACAATTCGTAGCAACTGTAAATGGAATAGTGATCGTAATAGTACATCGTAAAAGTGTAGTAGGATACCAGTATAGTCAGTAGATCAGCCTAGTACTAGCAGCCCACATGAACCACTGAACCACGCAAGGGCTTCAGGCAAATCACGATCAAGGTCAATGAGACTTTCTTGTCGTTTGGACCGAGGCTTTGTTGTTGAGTGAGCCCAGACATGGGGGTTCCTAGAGTTTAGAGTTTAGGGGATCATAATTTGTTTGGGGTCCAAATAGAAGCTCTGTCTTATGGAGCCCCCAAAACGCGACCAAAACGTCGAGCCCAGATTCATGAACCCTTGCTTGGATTTCAGTCTGTCTTCTTTGCCATTTAGTGGCCTTGGGGCTACTGCTTGATGTTCTGTTGAACCCTAAGCCCCATGGACCTACAGGCACAGATCTTCTTGAAGGCCCAGGCACATACACTCCCGGAAACTAACATGGAAAACCCAAAAAGTGCACTATAAAGACCACTGTCCCTCTAAAAGGGGACTATATGGGTTTCCATGTTAGTTTGGGGGAGTGTAAACTCTCAGACAGAAACCATGAATCCTAAACCTCCTACAAATCATTCTCCCTCCAATACCTGGTGCGTAGGGTAGGAAAGAATGGATCCCTATAGGTGTCCGTATATTCCTCATTAACAGTGCAGATGACGACTTCCTCAAATCCGAACTAGGCAGCACTAAGTCCAGTTCTTGAACATGCAAGCCCTGAACTATCTTCCCTCTCTGCTCCTGGACCTCTACCGACAACCCAAACCCGGAGCCCTAACCCCAAATCCTATATAGCCCTATATTATATATAACCTGAGAGTCCTACTAGTTGGTTCATATTAAATATCCTTGGGGTTCAGGTCCTAGTAATGGCACTTATTGAAGCCTTAGCCTTACCAGTAAAACATCCCCGCATCCCCAATACTTAACATTTCCCCATAGGCAACCTTACATATGGGGGCACACATGTCATACTGGGGGTCAAGCGGTAAATAGCCCTCCAAGCCATAAATCCTCTAAGAGGCTTTCCGCCACCTCGTGTTCCCGGGCGCATTGCGCACATCTTTCCGCTTCGTCTCAAGCGCCGCTTGGCTTCCTAACCACAAGCAGCATTAGGGTTTAGGATTTAGGGTTTAGGGGTCCTTTATATGGGCCTTATGGGAATCATATGGGCCTACATGGGGGTGTATATGTAGTTACAGTTAAGGGTTCTAAGGACCATTCATACCCCTGAGCTGGGTCCACAGTCTGGAGATGTAGGGTGTGGGGCATAGCTGTGCAGAATCAAGCGGACAAGACCAAGGAACAGGAAATTGAAGCAGGGAGTATATGGATGTTAAGCTGTGTAAAGAGGTTCTTGGAAGCTCTCTTTCTTGTCTTAGTACGTCTACTTACGAGTAGTGGTTACGCGGCTTGTCATGGGCTTGCCTTGTAATGGTATTGGGGATCGCAGGTAGACTTGCTAAGCTTAAAGAGCTTCCGAAGAAAATCTAGAACCCCAATCCCTAAATCTTATGTACCCCGTATATGGGAACAGCAGGTGGGCTTTCTAAGTCTTAAGAGCCTTCAAGTAAGCGCAAGAAGATTCCCAAGAAGGCATGCCCTTTTGGCGCAATGAGCTGGGTATGTGCCACACTGTTTTGTGTTTAGGGTTTAGGGTTTGGTGACCATATGTGTTGTTCCGCTGAGAGGCTTCTTCTGTTATGCGTGCTTCGGCATTTTCGTGACTTTCTATTGAACGTCGGTCCTGCCCTTATACAACCCTTCGTCTGACTTCTGCGAGAGGCCACTAGCTCTTCAGAGAGGACCATATCCAAGGGACTTAAACTGTGCTGAGTAGATTGGCACATGTTTTGATTCTACATGTCTTTTTTGATCTTCGAATCTGCAGAATGAAATCACTTGCAGTATACTCAACCCTAAACCCTGAACCCCTAAACCCTAAACCCCCAAACCCTAAACCCTAAGCCCCTAACACCCTAAACCCAAAACCCCTGGCCCCTAACACCCTAAACCCCTAAAACCCTAAAACCCTAAACCCTGCGTAAACCCTAAACCCTAAGCCTGAAGATGGCATATGCCGGAAACTGGACGTTGGGATCCCCCTTCTTAGGGAAATGACCACTTATCTCTGGTCAGCCAGAAATGAAGCGAGGGGTCCTTATAGTAGTTCTTGTGTTTCCAATAAGATAGCCCTTAACCCAACCCTAAACCCAACCCTAAACTCTAAACCCAAACTTAAAACCTCTCACCCAACCCTAGACCTTAAACCCAAAAACCCAAACTTAGACCCTCAACCTTCAACATGATGGATGTGCCTACATGAAGCTTAGTGCTTGGCATGCAGATCCCTGCACGCGGATTTCTCAAAATTAGGTGTACTCTTAAAGGGTTATAGAGGGACATATACGGATTAGGGATTAGGCTTTAAGGTTTCCCCCAAGTAAGGGTATCTCGTTGGGGTCCCCATACTAAGGATTATAGTGTGTGGGGGTCTAGACTACGGATCCCCGATTTAGGGTTCAGGGTTTAGGGGTTTAGGTGTTTAGGGTTTAGGGGTTTAGGTGTTTAGGGTTTAGGGGTTTAGGGTTGTACAGCTTGCCCGGGTTTAAGTACACGCTTTCACACGGAGCTCCGCCATGGAGTGAAGACCGTCATGAAGACTCTGCCACACTAATCGCCATAGGGCTATATAGGGCTTTATAGGGGTTATGCAGGGGTATATAGGGGCATATAGGGGCTTTACAGGGGTTTGAATAGGATTATATACTCCAATGTTCTGGCTGAACCTTCCATTGAAATAGAGAGGTACAAAGTCACCACCGCCTGTGATGGAGAGGACCAGCAAGGTTCCATCAGTCCAGATGCATATCCCTGCCAATATGGTTATTCACATGAAGTATTCTCACAGACCTTGTCAGTTTTCTGGTTATTCCCAGACGGTTCCAAATTTTCTAGATGCAGATACTCTCCTATCGCCCCAAAAAAACGTGCGCCGCATTGACGCAGACTTGGCAGAAACTTGGCGTTTGCACGAGAAGCCCGACACGTGAGATAGACGTTCCCGTGCAGATATGACAGGAGCCTCTACACAGTTATGGGGCTAGTTTGGCGGAAAGCGCGGCTCCTATCGTAGCCACTGAAACAAGACTCATGTAGTCTTGGTTAGAAGTCGCTGGAACCCATCAGGCTTCACAAAAAAACAAAGAGTTCTTATCCTCGTTGTCGTAAGGTCGAGACATCTGGAACCTGCGATAGCATAGGCTCGCATTCTACTTTGAAAGACACGGCCTGTTCAGGTCATAAAATGGTGTAGTAGGTAGTAGGCTCCACAATGAAGCCACGTAACAGGTGCTCACGTTTTCCATTATTAGGTTGATGTTGCACGTTAAGCATTTGAATCCTGCACAGTAAGACCTAAGCTTTGGACCGGGACATTTCAGCCTGAAGGTTAGGGCTTAGGGACTGTGATGTCACATGAAGCTAAGGTCCCTAGTGCACCAAAGCGCCCGCCATCATCCTACATGCTTTGGCTGGCGGCGACTTGAATACTTTCAGTGGTCAAGAAGGCGTAGCAGCAGTAGTAGTCGTCGTCCTCGTCCTCGTCCTCGTCCTCGTCCTCGTCCTCGTCCTCGTCGTCCTCGTCGTCCTCGTCGTCCTCGTCGTCGTCGTCGTCGTAATCAGATCCTACAGGCATGTGGTCTAGGGTTTAGGGTTTAGGGGTTTAGGGTATATTATAGGGTGTTATATGGGGGTTTCCCAAAATCAGGGGTACCTTTTTAGGGGTCCCTATAAAAAGGATTATAGTATTTGGGGACTATATTGGGGTCCCCCTATTGAGGGAAACTACCCTATTGGGATAATGGAAAAATGGAAGCTACTATATTATATGTAGGTTTAGGGTCAGGGTTTGGCAATTTAGAATATGGGATTCGGAGTTTCCAGGAAGAGAAGGCATGGGATGAAAAATGGAAGCTCCAGACATCAAGAGTGTCTTGCGTTCTCTGTGAGGTGCTGTCGCCAGTTTCATGCGTAAAGGGTATCATATAATCCTATACTAGCCCTAGCCCAGCACCTGACCCTTACCCCCAAATGACCTACAGTCTAAACTTCATAAAGGGGGTTAAAGAGGAGATTATATAGGCGACTACTATAGGTGTCATTAAGGAGCGGCACGAAGCCTGTGCTGAAGAATTTATAGACGCATGAACCATCCAACGTTAAGCCGAAATGAGCCTGAGTGAAGAACCGTGAACCCTGGGGGTCTACACCTGAAACCCTAAACCCTAAATCGAAGTTTCCATTTTATTTCCCATTATCCCAATATAATCCCCATACAGCCCCAATGTACCATACGAGTTTTGATTTTCTTCTCCATTATCCCACCACTTGGCAACTCTGAGTTGCTGAGCCCTGTTGAGGGATGCTCAGCCTAATTTTTGTGCAGACAGGATTGCAGTTGTGGAGCCTCTTGCTGATGCATTCTATTAGTTGGGAGCTGTAGAATGAAGAAGCGGAGACCTTTGACATTTGTGGCTATGCGAAAACATCCTGGCGTTTGACGCAGTGCACTGTAGCAAGGTACTGCTAACCCTAAACCCTAACCTGTAAACCCCTAAGCCCCTAAACCCTAAACCCTAGGGTTTAGGGTTTAGGGTTTACGTTGGAGCGCAAGGTTGAGGTCGACATTAGCTCGAAGCCCCTTTCAACCCGCGTTAGTACGCGATATTTTGTACCAAAGGTGAAACCCACCATTGCTTGGAGTGTAAGCCAGATGTGTTTTACATGTTGAGTTACTGGTGGTTAGTAGGGAATAAGGGAAGATAATCCCTATATAGCCCCTGCCCAAGAAAATATGTTCCTATATTCCCTATTACCCTAAACCCAAGTAAACCCCTAAACCCCCAGGGAGTTGAATCTGCTGCACTCATCCCGGCCTCCCCTCTTTTTGCGGGGCGCCTACCAGACCCTGAACGTATCAGGGCTTAGGGTTTAGTCCCCAAACTCTCAGGCCCATATAGCAGCGGGCCGAAGTGGGATCCCTAAACCCTGAACCCTCAAACCCTAAAAGGGTTTAGGGTTTAGGGTAAATCCCTGAACCCTAAACCCTAAATCCCCCCATACCCTCCCTCCCCCCCTGCCATGTTGAAACAGCCCCACGATATATCTGTGCAACGCGTCTGAGTTTGAAAGCTGAACCCATTTGTTAGCGCATATTGTCAGGTTAGATTGGGAGAATGGAAAAGAAAATGGAAACTACTATACTAATTGTACTTGGGGTTTAGAGACTAAGGCAAACCGATCGCGCCTCGAGACTGAGGTTGGAAGCAACAAGGCCTTGCAGCTTTGGTTTCAATTGCATGCCTTTTCTATAGGCGTTCTATAAGGGGGCTATATAAGGGTTCTATAGCCTGCGTCTGGTGTGCGGTTTATACGGTGGCAGGCACATGATCGGGTGGTTCCGTGATGATGTAATCTGATGTGCCATTCCCAGTGAGAAGCCAAGCAAACGTGGCGATGGCCAACAACAAGAACAAGAAGAAAAAGTAGTACCACACGCATTGGCGCAGATACCGCCACCGCCGCCACAGCCCCGTTCCATACGCGCCAACGCCCTACCCTGCCGCATGGCAATGCCAACGCCCGCAGCCGCCGCCACTACCGCCACCGCCACCCCCACCGCCGGAGAGGCACGGTTTCTAATGGGAATTTCCTGAACCTAGGACGCATGACTAGCGAAGGTGACCGCCGTGGCCAAAGAGGCAGGGCGGCAGTGGAAGTTGACCCCAGAGGCTCCTGACTACCGGTGCTTACAGGGAAGTAGGGGAGGGCATATTCAGGGGGCGCAAAAGGTGGGATGAAGCTAGGTGGGCTGAAGGATTCCTATTGCAGATTCTATTAGATTGGGGCTTATTTCCTTTACCCCACCTACCTGCATCCCACCTTTTGAGCCCCCTGAAATATTGAAATAAGTGGGGGAAAGAATAAGGTACAGGGTTGAGAGCTGATGATTCAGGAGGAGTGGTTGCGGGAATAGAAGTACTTCAGCAAGGGGTTAAATATGATTCAGTATTTGGGTTATGATGGAGTTATATTGGGGCTATGTTGGGGATATGTTTGGGTTATATTGGGGTTATGTCGGGGTTATATTTGGGTTGTATTGGGGTCATATTTGGGTTGTATTGGGATTCTATTGGGAGAACGGAAAATAACATGGAATCTATCATAATATTGGGATTATATAGAGGTATTATCTATCCTCTCGCCAATCCCCTGTAAACACCTGTAGGCTGAGTGGCTGCTTGCATCTCACAAACAAGGGTTTAGGTCCATCTACCCCTCCTTGATTGTGCTACCAGTCCTTCATCTAGCTGCTACGCTTCTCATCACGAGATGGCGAAAGACTATAGAAGACCTAGTCCTTTGTGACACCTCTTCAGAAAAACACTAACTGACAGATCGGAAGACTAAAGACATGCACCATAACAGGAAAGTAGGACTCATTCATAAGACCCATGCTTTTGATTCGGGGTCCACCGTGCATGATAAGTAAACTGCAAGCCTTTCGGCATCATGCTTCCTCCATATTTTCCATGTAGAACATGACAGTTTCCCTGAATAAAGGACCCCAACATAGACTTCAACATGCTATGATCATTGTAATCCTCAAGATTGGGAGTCCAAAAAGGTACCCCTACTTCTGGGAAACCCCCACATAGACAGAGGTGTCGCAGCTGTGGCTGGGATCCGTGCGGGTTAACCCCAAACCCTGACCTGAAGCCCAAGCTGTAAATTCAAAACCTCTAAACCCTAAATCATATGGTAGTGTCCATTTTCTTTTCCACTATCCCTATATGTAACCCTAGATTACCCTATATTATCTCAATCCTGCCCCAATATTCAAGTGGCCGGCAGAGTCGACTGGTGGGCTTGGCATGCTGGAGACTGCTGAATACTGGAGAATCAAATGGAAAAGAATGCTTTAAAAGGTTTAGGGGTTTAGGGTTTAGGGTAAAATGAGATGCTCTATGTACCTTTAAAGGGGTATATGGGATTGCAGGGTTATGTACCCCAGTAATGGAGAATACAGGGAAAATGGCATTGCAACACTGTTAAGGTCTGTGGTGGCTAAGGAGTCAGGGTTTAGGGGTTGTTTAGGGTTGAGAAGAAGATGGAAAATAAAATGGAAACTACTAGGGTCTGGGGAAGCTTATGGTTGGGTCGCCGGCCTAGACGGGCCTGCGCGACTGGGTGCGGTTTAGGGTTTGGGATCTAGGGCCTAGAGGTTAAGTCTGTTCAAGGGACCAGATAGGAACTACAATACCTAAACCCTAAACCCTAAACCCCTAAACCCTAAACCCTACACCCTAAACCCTAAACCCCAAACCCTAAACCCGGTAACCGGAGGTAAGGTGATCAAGGCCCGGGCATGAAATTAAAGGATTAGGGTTTAGGGTTTAGGGTTCAGGGGGTTGAGGGATGTTGATCCCTGATTCCATTTTAGCATCAGGTTCAAGGTCGTAGGGGTGCCTTCCAGAAACAGGGTGGGGTTTCCAAGAACCAGGGGCCCCTGCTTCAGAACAAGAAGGGCTGTTGATGGTAGACGATTTATTTCAAGATTCTTAGACAGTACTCTAGGGCTCTAGAATCTCAAACACATTAGTATTCCGTTAGGGTCCATGGGACCGTGCAGTATGCAGGAACCTGCTGTAGGACTGCAAGAGACACAGCGGTCTAAGCAAGTAGCACCTTTCTTAGGCCTCCGTACTTCGTCTGAGGCGATGTAGGGTTGAAAAGGGACAGGGTTAGCACGGCGTGAAGGACTACCCTTCCAAAAAATAAGACTGAACCCCATAAAGCCCTTTTACACGGGGACAGTGGTCTTTTAAGGGCGCTTTGGGGCGATTCGGTGAAGAGTCATACTCATGTGCATTGCAGTAGCAGTCTCTCGCTACAACCAGTTCATTACATCCCTAAGTAGACTCAGGGATCTACAGGCCACCCTTCATTCACGCCCTGGTCCAACTGGAATTCCCCAAGCCCTAAAGCCTACAGCCCTAAATCATGCATGTCATGTTGCACTTCTCTGGGCTGTGGCAAGCCACCTACACTGATGATATCCACCCTTAAGCCTGAACCCTCAAGCCTATCACGGCTTGGTGGTGGAGTCACGATAGCTACTACTGTTGATACAGAAAATCGCAAAGTATACTGCAAAATATCATTATTCAGGTTCATGCATGATTTTAGTATCCACTGTATTCCAGGGCCAGGGGCATATAAGGGGGATTTTTACAGAGATTGGTGTAGGATTCCACTTCACCTTCTACACCCGTCAGCCCCTAACTGCTACACCCCTAATCCCTATACCCTAGACTCCTAGACCCTCCAGCCCTAAACCCCTGAAACCCTCAAACTCTGAAACCCTCAAACCCTAAACCACGAAATCCTAAACCCTAAAACCCTGAACCAGCGGAGGTGTCTAAGAAAGACTTCGAAGATGAAGCCGCAAAGCTCAAGGCATGATGGTTCCCCGAACCCAAAACCCCAGACCTGAAATACTTGGGTATTGGGTAATAGTACTACTACATAGTCTATTAGGTCTATATAGGGCTAGAGGTTTAGGGTTAGGGTTTAGGGTTTAGGGTTTAGGTTTTAGGGTTTAGGGTTTAGGGAAATTTGGTCTATATAGGGTTATATACGGGCTTATATATCGTGATATATTTGTTATATAGGGTTATCTAGGTACCCCAGTAGTACCCATTATCCCCACTTAATGGAGAATCAAATGCAAAAGACAATGGAGCATGAACTGGAAACTGTGGTAATATTGGGATTTAAGGGCTGTTACTAGGTACCCCAGTAGTACCCTTTTTGCCTTTAGTAGGAATAAGGGTACCCTTATTGTTAAGGGGTTACTGGGGAACCTAGTAAACCCTAAACCACAAACCCTAATCTGGATCAACGTTAGTGATCCTTTCCATTCTTTGGGGTATAGGATTCCTTATATTGATGTAAAAAGGATCCTTTTTTCTGGCTAGGGTAACGCGGGCTAAGTAATCCCTAAAACCCTAATGCGTACAAATAGATAAGACCTAAACCCTAAACCAGAGCTTAGGGGGCTTAGTGTGCAGCTGTTGTGGTTTTGAAGTTTTGCTCGCATAAAGCCACCATGAGAAAAGTGAAATTGGTTATTGGGAGGGCGGATAAAGTTGGGGCTTGGGATTGAGGTGCTCATGCGTGTTTAGGGTTTTGCTGCGTTTAGAGTTTTTGCTTTAGGGTTTACGGGTCCTAAACCCTGAAAGGATTCGGGATTCGGCTCGGTTGTTGGGTTTTTGCGGAATAGACGGGAGGCGTGGGTGGATAGGGGGATTCTAACATTGGAGGCGTGTAGGGAAATTTGCGGTGACTATCGCACGTTTATCGCGTAAAAATGAGATAAGCAGCGCTTTCATAGTCTTAGCTGGGACCTTCCCGCGCGTCAAGGAACGAAGGTTTGCAATTGGCTTTCGGAGTCAAAGAAGCAGATGCAGGATTTTACGGTGGTTGAGGGATTTCTCAGACCATCATCAGAGACATGAGGCATCATTTGAATCATTCCACAATTTGAAAAATCGATCATGTCTCATATGTTGCCGTCATAAGTGTTTGCAAGGGTTATCGTCACTGATATGGGGGTTTCCATGAGTAGCGGGCCACGATATAGACCTCGATCTACTTTCATCTTTTTTCGGAGCTCCAAACAGGGGCCGTCATTTTCCGTATTTTCAGGAAGGCTTGCACAGCAAGCTAGCCATCCAACGTTGCAAATATGTGGTTCGTGCTCAAAACAGGGCAATAATCAAGCTTCATGTAATCCTGAAACGGGGTACAATCCCAATATACATGCTATGGGGACCCCAGTATAGATCCCCAAATTATTAAGGTCACTAATTATTATGGGCCCCCCCAGAAAGGTACCCCTAACCTTGGGAAACCCTCACAGGCCTGGATTCCCAAGCTTGGTTTCCTGATGTGGGGGGGCACTAGTTTCGGTAATCTCCCTCCCGCCGGATGACGTTCAAGTACAATTCAGGACAACTACCCAAATACTCCCAAAACCTGAGTAACGGTTTCTAGCATAATCATCCCGAAGTATATGCTTCTTGTATAGTGGGACTTACGGGGATCAGCGGTAAGGGCTCTCAAACATAGGATTTCAGTCTTACCATGATTTTGTAGCAGTAGGAATTGCCTTGGGCAGTAGGAGTTGGAAAGGGTTTGTAGCTAAACCTAAACCCTTGAAAAGGCTACCCCGGCCTCTGAGTTATATGGGTTGCTGGCTGTCAAGGAACTTATTTCAAGTCACCATAACCTGGGCATATAGTGAATATTAGGGGTTTCCTTGTTAATTATAGCAATTCTATTCAAGTTCCCTGACAGAAACCCAGAGTATTCTTAACAGGAGATCTCATGGCTTTCTTTATACGGGGGGCTTTCTAGAAATGGACCCTGAGCCCTAAACTCTAAACCCGAAACTCTAAGCCNNAGCCCTAAACCCTAAACCGAAGCATTGTAATATATTGGAGTCTAGATTGAGGTCCTTTATTTGCGTGAAGGATATAGCTTGTAATTTAATAAAGCTCGTCTCATCTCGAGGGCTACAAACATGGTTTAGGGTTTAGGGT
>CAJNIZ010015747.1:72067-87347 GCA_905231905.1 Symbiodinium pilosum
CTGTAACCCCAATAACCTACAGCTTTATGGGTTATACCTAACATTTAGAGGGTACTTACTACTAAACTGTGAGTTATTGGAGCCACGGGTAGGGGTTAACCCCTGTATAATATAGTAGTTTCCATTTTATTTTCCATTATCCCTATATAACCCCTATATAAGGGACTAGGGTATAGGGGTTGCTTTGATGTTACGCGGAACATGCGATAGACGAGCTGCAAGGTTACGACGGGTGCATCGCAACTTGCGCGGTGCTGTCATGGCCTAGGGATATAGTTATACAAGGGTTTTACAGGAGTATATTGGGGATATATAGGGATGTAATATTGGGGTTATATAGGGTTGTATAAGGGTTATGTAAGGGCTATGTAAGGGTCATATTGGGATTATATAGAGTTATATAAGGGTTATTTATACAGGGGTAATGGAAAAGAAATGGAAACTACTAAATGCTGACTGCAAGGCCATCTAACACGTTCGCCCAGCAAGACCTAAACTCAATTAGGTCCATTTTGAATGTTTATTTCATGATGTTTTCGTTTTTGAGGGATCTGAGAGGCTAATGGCTGACACCTTTTCAAACACAGTTTAGCTATGGCCATGGCTTTTGAAGGTTTTTGTCTTAGGAAGGAAGTTCGGATGAGGCCAAAGTGGTCTTTCTTTTCAGGCAGAGGCCAGGATGATGGTTTAGGACCTCAAGAGGCCCTCTGCCAGGAGGCACCCCTTGAGCGACTGAAAGGGGCTGGCGGCCCTACAGGTGTTTCCCTTCAAGGAAGCGCCTGAAAGGGGGGGGGTCGTGGGCGACCCCTGCAAGGCTGGGATTTGGCTGACTTAATGGAGAAAATTGGGAACCAGCCCCCCTCCACCCTCTCATCCCGAAGTTCTCGCAGAGGAGGGCTTCAGGGGTTTGGTCAATTACCTTGTAAGGTTGCAAAAAGAACTCTTCAACCGTGGCTGTGCTGAGGCGGGGTTAGGTAAAAACTTTCGCAGGCGAGGGACTTAGGGGCCATTTAAGGGATTATGGTTGAGGGATTACGTAGGGTTATAAACTAGGGTTGAGGAATTAGGGTCAGAAACTAGGGTTGAGGGATTAGGGGTCAGAAACTAGGGTTGAGGGATTAGGGCCAGAAACTAGGGTTGAGGGATTAGGGCTAGGGACTACGTAGGGTTTAGGGATTAGGATTAGGAGTGAGGGATAACCCACGCCAGTGATGAAGAAGACTCCTTAGATTTAGGCCAAATAAGGGGCCAAGATAAGTTTAAAGGTAGAGGCACGTGTGGGCCAAAAAACCGTAGACTTTAAGAAAAGTATTTCCAAATCCAAAAAGACAATACAAGGGTGCTTGCTGGATTTCAAATAGGTCTTGAGTCGTTTACGAATGATTTGGGGTAGCTCCGAATTTAAACCTTAGTCTTAATTAGATTCAGGAGCTCACCTTGAAAAACTCAAGGTTTAGGGAGGCTCGTTTCTTGGCTGCTTGCAAAAAGAGAAAAAGCAAGGCTGATGTTGAAGGCGGGTTTGCTTACTAAAGTTTATTAGGAAAGCTTGCGTGAGAGGGTCTGCTTTCATTTCTAGAAAACCCTTAAAATAGTAGAAGCAAGAAACCGTACAAAGGACTTGTGTTCAATTGTTTGACTCCAAAATATTTTTTCGGCTTTTTTGTTGATTTAGACATGATTTTGGGGTAGCTTTCAATTTAATTCTTGCCTCAATTCAGGAGCGCCCTTGACAGCCTTAAAAGGCCTTTGGGAGCCCCTCCTAGGTATCTCAGTAGTACCCTTTTGCCCTTTTTGTTTGGAGGTCTCCTTATTAAAGCTGAATAGTAGGAAAAAGGGTACCCTTATTATTAAGGGGTTACCTAGAAGGCCTCTGGGAGCTCCCATAGAGACGGTCTGGTCTGAGGTTCTGAGCCGCAGAAACAGTTTGGGAGGGCCCGGATTGTTAATATAGGGGGTGGGGGGGTGGGGCGCCCTTACTAATCATGAGCAAGGATTAGGGTTTAGGGATCAAGGTTGGGAGCCTAGGAACGTCTTATGAGACCAGGTAGAAACAAGAAGTGCAATCAACTGCAGATGGGATAGGATGTGGTTTCGTTTCTAGAGCTGAGAAGTTGACAAGACTTACGCATCGGATCTAGGGTTTAGGGCTTAGGGTTTGAGGTCTAGGGTTTATATTAGGGTTTAGGGTTTGGGGTTTAGGGCTCGGCCTTTGAAGAGGCCTATGGAAACCCCGGCTTCCGGAAGGGGGTCCTCAGACTCACAGACCCCCTTTATCACCCTCAAATATGGGTTGTTCCGAAAATTATGGGCCCCTTTTGGTGATAGACTATATTACGGCACCGAATAATCAGGGTTACCAAAATGCGACATTCATCTTGAGAACCAACCATATATGTAGATCGTTTGCAGCGACAGCGATCGCCGAGCATTGACTAGGGTCTGGGTCTTCAGTTAGTATCCGGTTTTGGATTGTGATATACTGCACTTAGACAAGATTAGGAGGCCATAGCTTGTTTTTAGATTACGCGGTTTTCAAACTCATTATTGATTTCATCTTTCCGTTTCATTCTCCACGGTTCTCTTTTCATCAAGTAAGCCCACACTGTAACGCTACACCCTAAGGCCTGTAACACACCTACATCCCCTGTAATGGCATTCTGGTCAGGAGAAGTTCCTCCTAGATACAAAAGACGCCGGGGCCTTGTTCGGATGATGAGGTTTTGGGGATAGGGTTTAGGATTTATGGTTCAGGGTTTAGGGTGAAGGCTCCAGGGCTTGGGGTTTACCTACAAAGCCCTCGACCCAGAAACAGAGTCTGCTTCCACTGAATGTCATACCTTTTGGCTCAAAATGGCCCATAATGCAGATTGACTAGGCTTTCCTGGCGAGGTTCAGGGTTCAGGGTTTCCAGTTAAGTGCTGGAGGTTTTGGGTCCAGGGTTCAGGATTGAGGCTGAATGATTTACGTGGAACATAAGACAGTCTCAAACTTGCCACTGTAGAGACCTCAGCACTGACCTCATTAGTAAAGTCTCCTCATCGCTTGGGTCTCGAAGGTTACACCTTACTGGAGCGACCCCCGACCCTAAGCCCTAAACCCGAAACCCACTAAACCCCTAAACCCAGTCCCCATGATTTCAACTAACTAGGACATTGCCCAGGATTTGGAGGCATCTGAGACTCCGGCAGGAGATTACTCGCCGCCTCCTTTTTTTGCAAGGGGCTCACCTGGAGGGCCAGTAGCATGGTAGCCCATAAGTCTAGCCTACATGTCCCCCGAACCCCAAACCCTTTGGCTGAAAGCAGTCCTTCATTTTGGGCAACTAGGCTGTTGAGGCAGGGTTTAGGATAAAGTGTTGGAGGAGGACATCTGGGAGTTTGCCATAAAAGGGCTTAGGGCTTAGGGTAAAGGGACCCCCTTACTTTCCTCGCAATCCCCATGTTCTTGTGCAGGTGATTTTCTCTGAGCTCAAACACTTGCACCCTACACCCTAAACCTTGCACTATGGTGGCCTGCAACAAAATATTTTCAATTTTGGGTACTTGAAATCCTAATAACAACCAAACATTATAATGGGGTTAGGTACATCGTAAACCCACAACCCTCTCAATATGAGTAGGGTTTAGGGCTTAGGGTCTAGGGTTTAGGGAACTCCTCAAAAGGGTTTATATCGGCGGTGGTATAGGAGACTTCCATAGGGGTTATTGAGGGGGATGCTAGGAGTTTAGACTAGAACCCCTATAATCTCCTACATAGTCCCAGTTTCCATTTTGTTTTCTTCCATGTTCTGTTTCGTTTGATTCTCCATTATGGGCGTCTCAGGGGGATATTAGGCGTTTAGACTATAGCTCATGTCATCCCTATACTTGGGGCAATATCCCTAAACCCTAAGCCTTAAACAGGAGCATCCATTTTCTTTTCCATTTTCCCTATCATCCCTATTATGACCTTAAAGAATCCCCATATAATTCCTATACAATCCCCATCTAATCCCTGTTGGATTCCCTGACCCTAGGGAATCCTTATATAATCCTTATAAAATCCCTATGGAGGGGGAAGGGATTCCACATGTGCCAGGCCAAGCCAGCAGCCTCAAAGAAAGCTCCGAAAGCTTCCACGCCGAAGGCAGTATTCAGTGCATGGAAGCTATTGAGGGATATTAGGGTTATATTGGGGTTATGTTGGGGTTATAAAGGTATATATGGGGGATTTAGGGTTGAGGGTTCTGCCAGGGTTATATTGGGGTTATGCTCGGATAATGGAGATTAAAACGGAAACTACTATAATGGGTTATATGGGTGGTTGTCAAAAGTATGGTCCCTTTTTGGGTACCTATTATAATACGGCACCTAATATTTAGGGTACCCAAAAATTGACGCTAATTTTGACAACCACCTATATCTTGTATGGATTAGTAGAGACTGGAACCGTGCCTTTACAACAGATTTCCGAATCGTGATTGGCAATGGTTTAGGCCCTTATCTTCTGCTTCCATGGCGAGCTTTTGCGTGCAATAGCGGGAGAACTGTCAACAGGATGGCCCAAATGAAGCCTAAACCCTAACCCAAAGGTCCTGATGTCAAACACAACCATCCCCTATCAAATACACACCCCCAATACAGCTGGGCCACTATATTTGGGAGAAAGGATTAACCATGGTCATGTTTCCACTATGGATGGCAAGGGATCATGACGATGACAGAGCTTGAAGGCTACAGGCCGCCCAGCACCTTGCTGTAGGGTTTAGGGTTTAGGGTTCAGGGCCCCAGTTTTGAGTAATTGAGCTCACATTGTGTTTAGGGTTTAGGGTTGTGGGAAGTATTAAGGTTTTTCGGCCTGTGATGATGTTGCTCATACCAATAGGAGCACATGTTTTCCTAAATCCCACACCCAACGCCGTGTGGCGCTGAAGACGGGCGCAGGACTCAACAAGTAGATGCAAGTCGTTTAAGCCCTAGACGTAGGGCCCCAACCAACATTAACACTACCCCCTTTTAGACCCAAAAATTGGAAATATTGAGTTTGAGTCGAAACTTTTGAGAAAGGAGGTGTCATTTACGATTTCTTCCTTTCCCTCGACAACGAGTTCATTAATTACAATGAAGTCGCACTAATGACCATGAGACATGCTAGAAGTAATGGCGAAAATGCAAGCAGTTTAACGCTGATGGCCCTTTTTGTACCAAACAACAGGAGCACGGAACTTGTGTTTGTCATTGTCTCCTTGCCGATGCAGGCGCCAAAGAAGAAAAGTTCGCCAAGTGCATACATCCTCTTTGTCCAGGCCATGCTATAGGGGCTGGCAAGATTTGTTTGAGGTATATACATCATTCCAAAACCAAGAGTAGGAACATGGGAACAGAATACTGTTCAGGACCCTACAATATCTTGCTTTATCAGTTGTCAGCGGATGGGGGTCACAGGTCCTGCTGATGTTTGGGAGTGGACGTTGGTTAGTCGCATTTTGGGATATGAGACGCAACGTAGGGATGATACTTGGAGGGTCAAGGGGACTTAGTAAGTGTCTAGAAATGGGGATAACCAGGGTTGCTAAATAGGTTGCAGGGCTTATGGTCTTACTTACGAAGTGACCCTGACCCTCCAAGTATGGAGTACAAGGCCACAGGTCGAAATGAGGTGAGAAACAAAAGTACAAGGCAAACAAGGAGGTCCTAACGAAAGCCGCTGCTATTTCCATTCAAGCTTAAGCGGGCTCTTTTGAAAGGGCACTTCGGAGGGTTTAGCTTGTGGGCAGGGTTCTGGACCACTCAAAGGCGACCCTCAACCCTAAACCAGTTTTTGCAAGCTCGTTCTTCTTCTTCTTTTGGGGCCGTGCTGCGGATCTGTGGTAAATTTCCTACCCTTCATATCGAAATATCTGCGCACGGGACGACTGTATAGCCAAAAGAATCGCCAATATCATGGTCCTAGCTTCCTGGTATATTCATATTATCGGATATTCCAAATAGCCCGCAAGGTGCTATTCGCGATTATTTTGGCTAAGCCCTAAACCCCCTAAATAGTAGTTTCCATGTATATTCCCTGGTTTCCATTTCATGTTCCATGTTGTTTTCCATTTGATTTTCCATTATTGGGGTATTATCCCTAAACCCTAAACCCTATATAATCCCCCTATAGACACTCCCCTTTCAGGACTTGAAACACTTTGAGATTTCCAAACCTGGGGCCTCCATGCATCCTAGCAAGTGAAGGCTGGGACCAGTGATTCACTATCCCCTACTTGGAGTTCCAACCCCTAAAACCTAAACTAGGGTTTATGGTGCAGGATTATTTGACGTTTAGGGTTTAGGATTTGAGGTTTAGGGCTTAGGGCCTAGGGCCAGGGTTGATCATGACCTCACCACAGGTGTACTTATAGCCCAACTTTGAACACTTCATCGTTGCGCGCTTAGGTAGCCAGAAGCCCAAGCTATAAGCAGGCGACGTTCTCTGGTTCCTTTGAGTACAACTATGGATGACACTAGTCTTTCGTAACCTTACCCGGTTGTTAGTAGGGACTCTGGGAATATTGTACATAGGGATTATGCGGGATTATATTCCCTTATTCCCCACTGAAAACCAGTAAGTAACCTGCCTTAGAGAGTTTGGCTGTGCAGATGCCAAATGCTCCCTCATTGGTTCTACGTCACCATCCTCATGTATAGATGCCACGGCGCTTACCATTCACAGAGCAGGCAAGGTTCCGATTGCAGCCCGCTCGCATCCTCCAGCACCCGTAGTGCTATGCAACCCGCCGATCCTCCCTGCCCCTTTTGTTGACAACCTACACCCCAAATCCGCCCCCACGCCCAGGCCCTATCGAGGCCCCTAATCCCTAAACCCCCATCCCCCTAATCCCTAAACCCCAATTCCCCTAAACCGCAAACCCAAGTCACCTAAACCCTAAGTCCCAATTCCCCAAAACCCTAAATCCCAGTCCCAAATTGACAACTGCCCTGGAGGCCAACCATGCCTCCATAAAGGAATCCTTAGGCGGCGCTAAGCCCACGGAGGCATTTGGGGCTAAGGAAGTAGGGTTTAGGGTTTGGGGTGTAGGGGTCAGGGTGTTAGCTTTGGGGGAGTAGGGTTTAGGGATTTAAGGATCAGGGATTCAGGGATTCAGGGCTCTGGCTTTGGGATTGTGGTTCCAGGGTTCAGGGTTTGGGGTTTCAGGGATTAGGTTTTAAGGTTTTGGGTGGCGGCGGAACCTAAGAGGTGCCTTTTTCAGGACCCTAAACCCTAAACCCCGAAACCCTAAACCCCGAAACCCCGAGGTGAGGGAAGGACTCCCATTGCACAGATTCAGGGCCACTCTGCTTTTTAAGCAAGCCAACTAACACAGGGGCCTGAATAATTACCAATATTATGGTTCCGTATATTGTTTAGGGTTTAGAGTTTAGGGTTTAGGGATAATTGCCAATATTATGGTTCCATACTCCTTATATAATTATGGTCTATGGTACCTCAAATGCACCTCAAAATGATATTGGTAATTATTTAGGCCCCTGTATTATCTTCATCCCGCCTCTTGAGATGCACTGCTTACTGGTGGCTAGAAGGAAATAGGGGACTCTACTACAGAGGGAATATAGGCGCTACAGTCTAAACTCCAAGTATCCTTCTTCATAATCCCTATAATAGTCGCCTATAATAACCCCCAGGAATTTAGACTATGGCTCATAGAGGATTATATTCCCCTATTCCCTACCAACCACCAGTAAGACTAGGTTCAGGTCATTTGGGGGTTTTCTAAGTTTGGGATCTTTTTTGTGGTTTATTGCGAGGCTCACGACGTTGCGCGCGCAGCGATGCTGAAGCAAGCGGCTGGGCTGGCTTTGAAGAGCACCCGCAGCCGGAGCCGAAGAGCCAGTCCAGGATCTCCCCGCCGAGGGCCTGAAGGACCATATCCTTCAGATGCAGAAGGATGATCCAGTCAGTTGCTAGAGGATTTCTGCGTCAAGCAACTGGACTGGATTTAATCTGAATCTGAATTGTGCTCAGTGTGTCCTCAGCAATTGCTGTTGCAGTTTCTGACCCTCTACTGCCTCACAATCATCCGAAGTCATGTTCCTCATTTGAGTAGTTTTTTTTAATTTGGGGATATTATGGTACGCAACATAAAGTAAGATTATATCCTCCTTTGGGCGTATAGTATAAGACATAGGGAGTAGAGTCTTACTAGGCTCAACCACCAAAGCGAAGCACTACTCATCTTTGATTGAGCGCACCTCTCAGGCATCTTATAAAACTGCAGAAGATCTCGGCCAATGCAAAACAAAGCACGACCTGCAGTATGAAGCAAACGTGCGGAATCCCACACTTGAAGGCTCATGGGAAGCTGTTGCGAGAATCTAGAAGAAATGCAGCTACATGTATGGCCCCTCATTCAAAATCCCTCCCTCCTGAGCCGCAAGAAGCCGTGTGAGCTCACAATCAGCCCCAGTCAGCTAGGGTTTAGATTTAGGGTTTATGCTTTAGGGTTTAGATTTAGGTAGGGTTTAGATTCAGGGCTTATGCTTTAGGGTTAGATTTAGGGTTTATGCTTTAGGGTTTAGATTTAGGGTTTATGCTTTAGGGTTTAGATTCAGGGTTTATGCTTTAGGGTTTAGATTTAGGGTTTATGCTTTAGGGTTTAGGTTCAGGGTTTATGCTTTAGGGTTTAGGTTCAGGGTTTATGCTTTAGGGTTTAGGTTCAGGGTTTACGGTTTAGGGTTCAGGTTCAGGGTTTATGCTTCAGGGTTTAGGTTTAGGGTTTATGCTTTAGGGCTTAGGTTTAGGGTTTATGCTTAAGGGTTTAGGTTCAGGGTTTATGCTTTGGGTTTTAGGTTTAGGGTTCATGCTTTAGGGTTTAGGTTTAGGGTTTATGCTTTGGGTCTAGGGCTTCGGGCTGAGGGTTTAGGAGTGTCCCTTCCAAATAACTGTGATCGTTGTTTTGGGGGGGCCCTTCATGGTGGGACACCGTTACATGGGGATATATACACGTCTTTTAAGGGTTTAGGGTTTAGGGTTTAGCATGATGTTTCGGGTTTAAGCTTGAGGGTCTTAATGTACCCAGCAATCAGCAGGAGTTGCCACGTTGTGCCCACGCTGGACTGGCCTTCATGGAATAGAAGTTTCGAACATGGAAGACTTGGAGGGTCAGGGGCGCTGAGAATACTGAACACACCTTCAGCGACAGAACAACCCCAGTTATCTACACGATTAACCTACTTACCAGGCCCTCTGATCCTAAACCCTGAAAAACTGCTCAGCAGGTTCCATTTTGTTTTCCATTAAGCCCTAAACCTAACCTGCTTACCCAAGTAGGTCATGAAAGAGATGGGAGCACGCTGGAAGCAGATGGCAGAGTCTGTGACCTTGGCTACGACTTGATGGTGGGTTAATGACCTTAGGGTGTAGGGGATTGTTGAGTTTAGGGTTTAGGGATTCAGGGTTTTAAGATTTAAGGTTTAGGCTTTGGGGATTTAGGGTTTGAGGGCTTGGGGTCAGGGATTTTGGGACTTCATGGTCTAGGCTGGGTCCTGCCCCCACCCAATAGCAGTCTATATTCAGGGTAATATTGAGGGCTATATATAAATATACTATAAATACTATTCAGCATTCACGGACCCAAGGTTTCGGGATTTAGGATTTAGGGTTTAGGTTTTAGGGAATTTCTCTGTGTTTTTAGGGCGGTCCCTCGTAGAGTGCGCTTGGAGCAGTCTTGCTGTAAGCGCTACGCCCCTAAACCCTAAACACCTACACCCTTGTCATTATTTTGAAGTGGTCATAGTGTGCTCTTGAATTGGGCAACCGGCCAGGGCTGCTTTTACGTTGGCCCCGCTCAAAATGACCCCTGTGCTATCCCCTAATAGGCATGATACCCTCATAACCCCTAAGCCTAAATAGCCCTAAACCCTAGACCCTAAAATCCCGGACTGCTGTTGGGATTCCTTGATGAGTCTTTGGTCGTCTTGGCTTATTTTGCACCTCTAAGCGTGGCTTTCGGAGACCTCGACTCTTTTAGGGTTTAGGTTTTCAGGGTTTAGGGTTCAGGGTTTAGCAAGGGTCTGTCTGCGGTCTATGGCCAGACTATGGACCCCAAATACCATCAACGGCTGATCCGTAACATAAGACATTTCAACAGTGTCCGTCACTTTGAGAAGACCTCTAGACCCCCAATCTCAAACCTGAAACAAAACAGAAACCTAATGTGGTCCCTACACACCTAACAAGGGAGCCACAGTTTTAGAAGCCTCCAGAACAACCTTGAAGCACAAGGCTGCAAATCCTGAACCTAAACCGTGCGGTGACTTCACAAAAAGACCCTAAACCCTAAATAGTAGTTTCCCTCTTGTTTTCCATTATCCCTATGGGTTTTATGCTGGTCCCAGGGTGGATGCTAAAAATCCTGCATGACCCTAAGTACCCTAAACATTGGGAATTGTTGGTGCTATGGGAAACTAAGGTCATGCAGGAATTTTAGTATCAACACTGGTGTTGGGTTTTTTTCCCCGGCTTTGGGGCACCGCAATGTTGCCAAACAGCCGCGGTGTCTCCCTAATTCCCAACCGTTTGTTCAGGGTTTAGGGTCCTTGAGCATTCATATTTGTTGATATTGGGGGTCACAAGCCCTGAATTCACATGGTAGTTTCCCACAATAGGGAGACCGCAATATAGACCCCAATATACTACAAATCAATTATCAGGAACCCCCACAAAAAGGCACCCCTCACTTTTGGGAAACCTTAATCCCTAAACCCTATAAATCCTATTACCGTTTTAGAGGTACCCCCAACGTTGGGAAACTCCCACATCAAGCCACCAAGCCCCAAACCTCGAAGTCCAAGGAGAAGGCGCCTTACGTATTCCAGGCAGAGGCACTGAAGGAATCCAAGTAGATTCAAAAAACATCCAGATGGGCGGTCTATGCGGTTTAAGGTTTAGGGTTTAGGGTTTAGGTTGTAGGCTTTACGGCCTAGGCTTAGGGTTATTTATAGTCCCCCTTAAGTAGATAGAATACGGGGTATATGGGGACCTTATTTGATAATAACCCGAAGCCATCTTCTATCTACTTAAGCCTAGGCTTACACTAGCATAGCATGGCAAACTCTTGGAGTCTTGAGGCTTACATAAAGAAGATCCACAGATAGGGTTTAGGGTATAGAGATTAGAGTATCCGGGATTAGGGTATTAGGGCTTAGTTTAGGGCTTAGGGTTTCAGGGTTCAGGGATTACGGTGATAGTTCGGCTGTCGCATAAGTGTGGGTCTAAACAACCGTGCATAAGGATAGTAAAGGGCTTGGAATGCGGTGCTTGGGACAGCTGCTTTGTCTAGAGCTCTTGAGCAAAAGTACGATTTAGGGTTTAGGGTATCCTTGATACTAGGGTTACCACGGGACTCTTAAGGGTCGACATGGGATTCTTTTTGGTAATTCAGTTTGGTCCTAGTATAATCCTTACTGGGAACCTGTCTCTCAACTGTATAAGAAGCAATGATTGTAAGTGATATAGCTATATTTTTTAATGGACTCCAGAACCCGATTCGAAGTAATTAATCCCGCCCCCCTCCCCCTCCCCCTGCTAAACACCCATGGAGTATTCCCATTGTGGTGTACGAGAATGTATGAGAAAAGCGGGGGGGGGGGAGGGGTTAGATGTTAGGTTGGAACTATTTCCGATTTGCCCCCATAAAGCACAATTTCCATTTCATGGTTCATGTTCGTGCCTACTTGATTCATCATTCGAAGGTGCCGTCCAATGGTTCCTTTTCCCATGTCTAGAATCTGACGGGGGCCCGATGCATAAAACTCTATAAACCTTAAAACCCTAAACCCTATTAACCTAAAAACCCTAAACCCCATAAACCTTAAAACCCCAATCCAATCCCTATAAATCTTAAAGCCCTAAACCCCATAATCCTTAAACCCGAACGGGGAGGGGCTTATTCAGGAGGATGTAGGGGTCCCCTCCGAGCTGCTTAAAGGGGCGACGCTGGTGAGGGCAGTTTTGTAGACAGGAATTTCTGGATTACAGCTGAGTTTGGGTTTAGAATTTAGGATAAGTTGTATGAGTCTAGTTTACATTTCAACTAAGACTTAGAGCATTTATGGCTGTAGGTGATCATCGAAGTAGGACGTAGGGCTTAGACGCTAGAATAGGGTTTCCGGGGTCCAGGTTACCATTGAATTAGGGTCAGGGCTTAGAATTTAGGAGATGTTTTATGAGTCTAGCTTACCATTAAGTCAGGGCTTAGGGCTTAGAGTTCAGGTTGGGCGTGTGGGTAGTAAACGATGGAAACCTTCTATCCAAAACAGTACAACGCCGTAGAAAGGCTGCGTGATGTGGGATTACCGCCGCGTGCCTACAAAGCACAAGAGTCCCTGGCCAAATTTGCTCCGAGAACTTTTTTGTTTGTGGTAATGGTACTGTATCTGAATAAACCACAGTAATACAATTATTGATAACAGCCATGTTTATCCTGCTCAAGCAACTACAAACATGTTGTTTTATAGAACACAAGTACCAAACCTGTTTTCCAGAAAACGTGTTTAAGGCTTGGCATACTGAAACACACTAAGGAGTCAATAAGTACCATCTCCTATAGTATCCCAATGAGGAACCAGTTATTCTCAGATGACGCGAGCCAAAAAAAAGATGAGAAGAATAGGACCCTAAACCCTTAAACCCTAAACCCTAAAGGATTATGTAGGTTGAAGTGACCATTCTCAGACACCGTAGGTCCCTAAACCCTACCCTTTTAAAGCAGAATAATGTAGACCCCTAATTAACAAACCCCTTCCTTTTAAATGCCTTAAGATTGAGATTCCTATTTTTCATCCCCCCTTTTTTTAAGGGGAGGGTGTTCATTAATCAGGGGTCTACATCAAAAGTTTAAGGTTTAGGTCTAGGGCCAGCATCCCCCAACGCTGAAAAGACAACCTAGAAACTACGCCCAAGACCCTGAGAAAGGTTTCCTACAGATATGGGATATTACCCAACGATGGAGAATCAAATGCAACGAACATCATGAACATGAAATGGACACTGTGTTTATATAGTAAGTGTTATACCTAAATCCTAAACCCTAAACCCTGATAAGCATCAGGGTTTCCTCCGTATTAGGAAACCCCGTGAAGTCTGAAACTCCCCCAATCAGGATTCCTAAGGCCTAAACCCGACATCCAGAACCCTTAAAGCCCTAAACCCCTAACCCCTAACCTCTAAAACTCTAAGACCCTAAAGCCCCAACCGGGAACCAGGCTCTCCTTGTCCTTATCATCTTAAGCCTTCTTGAAACAGTGGCCTTTGCGAACCCTCAGGCCACACCCGAAGCCTTACCTGAACCCCTCAAGTATACAGAATAATTGCCCTTTGGACAGTTTTTAGGGGTGTCGGGCTATTACTTTGCTTGCTTTTGGGGCAGAGGTACACCCTAAGCCCCAAACCCCACAATCCTTAAACCCAACACCCTAAGCCCCGAACCCAAAAGCCTTAAACCCTACAATCGAAGCCCCCAAACCAGCTCTACGGACCCTAAACTCACGAGAGTAATATTTCATTTGGGTATGCTATGGTGCCCAATATAGAGCAAGATTATATCCTCCTTTTGGGGCATAGTATTTTTTATAAGGAATATTATCTTAGTAGGTTCAACCACCAAAAAGCACTACTCATGAGTTCCCCTACCATCCCCCAAGCTTCCCCCTGAATTACCCTCAGTTAGTCCTAGCTCTCCCTAAGTATTTAGGGCTTAGGGGTTTAGGGTTTAGGGTTTTAGGGTTTAATTAGGGTTGGTCTAGGGCTTTTAGGGTGTGAGGGTTTAGGGGTTTAGGGTTTAAGGTCCAGGGTTTGTAGGGCTTAAGGTTCAGGGGGAACCTGACAAACCTAAAGCTTGGAACCTCAAACCCTGTCAGCAAAGCCTGTCCTCGAATTTGCGACGCAGCTGAGCGCAGAGGGCCATGGCCTTGCCAAGGCTCAGGGCAGTTTGGGCTTAGGGTTCAGGGTCGGCTTTGGGGTTTTGGGTTTAAGGTTTAGGTTCCTTGTTTAGGGGGGTTATGGTTTGGAGTCTTTCCGCTTCCCTGAAGTCAGGGTAGGCTGTATGGTTTACGGTTCAAGGTCCTTCGATTGCTTATTGGAAATCACTTTGCAATACTTGGTGGAAAACTTCCTCTGCTCCGAAGATGGCGGCTGCATGTATGACTCAAGGGTCAGATCCTCGTCTTCAATCTCAGGGAATCGCCGAACAACGAGCTCAGGAAGCGACACAGGCACAGTCCCACATGTGTACTTGATGTGCGGAGCGGTAAACCCTAAACCCCTTAACCCCTTAACCCCTTAACCGCTTAACCGCTTAACTCTAAACCCCTAAACCCTAAACCCCTAAACCCTAAAACCCTAAACCCCTAAACCCCTAACCCCTAATGGAGGGAACTCTGGCATCTCGTTCCCGCATCCATTGACCCACTTGGGTTTAGGGTTTTAGGGTTTAGGGTTTTAGGGTTTTAGGGTTTAGGGTTTTAGGGTTTTGGGGTTTAGGGTCTAGGGTTTAGGGTTTGGAACCTCCTGGATCTCTTCTTGCATGGGAAGTAGCTTGCTGAGCATTTAGGGTTCAGGGTTTGGGGGTTTGGGCTCCCGTGGAAGTCAAAACATGTCAAAAGTAGGCAAGCAAACCAAAACTGCTGAGAGAAGCCAAAAGATATTTCTTGTATATGGTTTTGGGGTTTAATTCCCCGAGCCCTAAACCCCAGGGTCTTAAGCTTTGGGATGTAAGGTTCAGTGCTACTGGTGGAGGATTGGGTGTTGAAGGATGAAGGTCTATAGGATTTATGATGTAGGGTTATGGTCTTGGGGTGTAGGGCGAAAAAATCTAAATGCAAGGCCTTGGGATCAAGAGCGAATGCTTAAGGACTTAAGGAGTAGCATCGCGGGTTTGATTGTTGAGGCTTGAACAGATCTTCCAAAGCTAGTCCCCCAAAAAACCGTGATGCTTCTTAGCCTGAAGTCCAAGTATCCAAATGATTGGTAAGGCTTGGGATACTAAAAGACACTCAGATTGTAGGATTTGGGACCCCAATCCCTATTGTTTGAGTGAATCCTTGGACCCTTGGACCCTTGGACCCTCCCTAAGCCCCATAGTCCCCCTTAAGTAGATAGAATATGGCTTTGGGTGTATTATAAGAAGATCTCCATATACCAGGAGCTTCTGTTCTACCACTTTTTCGCCCAGGGGCCTAAAAACATGTCAATTCAAATTGAGGACATTCAGGGAACATCAAGGGGGTTCCCTTGATCTACACTT
>CAJNIZ010015758.1:0-24508 GCA_905231905.1 Symbiodinium pilosum
CCCCCATCAGAGCATAGTCTGGAACTGCGAACGGCCTAAACCAGCTAAAGGCTCCAAAGGCTCAGACCGTGTTTGGCCAAGAGAAGATGTCTCGTTACTAGCCTTAGGTAGCACCCCAGCTCCAACAGATGATTCTGCAGGGGCCGAATGTGCCCGGCTTGCCGGTGAATACTCCACACTCACCCGAGCCAACGCTTCTCCATAGGAGCGTACAGCCTCCTCGAACCTTCCAGCTGCGATGGGCCCAACTTGACCCTCTTCCTCATTGCCCTCAAGATTCAACAGGCCCATTGTATGCTCAGACAATCCAAACGTCATGTCACGCCCTTCACCTACAGACTCCTGACCGTAATCAGGCTCCAGCGGCTCACTATCAGGAAACTCTCGGTGTTGCCCCACACCTTGCTCAGGAGTAGCAGATATGGTTTCTTGAGCTTCCTCGAACTCTTCCTCCAGCTGAGAAAGCTGATTTGGGGACTCAGTCAATTCAGTGGGAACTGCCATGGCTTTACTGTACTGCTTATACGAGTAAAGGGACCTTTGGGTACACTAGGGGACCTTCGGGTAGAGCGTTGGGCTCATAACCTCCGGATGGAGGCTGAGCGAAAACCTTTTACCCTTCAGCAAGGCAACGAATGAAGAAATGTTGGTTCGGAATCCACCCTGTACATTAATCCCGTAGGGTTCTTCTGCCTACGGTCAGCGATTAAAATGTTGGAAAACTGCATCGTACTTCTCATGATTTGTGCGTGTCATCCCGTGCAGGAGCCATGCTGGAAGGCTGTGATTTGTGCATGTCATCCTTTGCAGGGGCCATGCTGGCAGGCTGTGACCACCAACGCATGCGCTATAAGCACAGCTTACTAAATCCCAAAAGCCTCCAAGCAGCGTCTACAGGCCCAATAGAGCTTGCAATGGTTTTGCAAGGTGTAGGTTGGGAGGCTCAGGGTTCGGGGTTCTATGACTTTGTGGTTCGAGTTGTTCATGAAGTTTCTGTGAGGATGTTATCTAACTTGGCTAGGAAGGCAAAGTTATGAGCAGAGCTGAAATCGATCTGACGTAGAGTTTCTCAAAACAGGGATGCTCTTGACCCTAGGCATATGAAGGAATATGATAAATGCAGTCTGCCCTTCAGGAATCAACGGGGAATATGTTCAACTTCTAGAAGGGCAGAAGATGTCAGCGCAACACATCGGTGGAGGCAGTAGGTCCGCTCATGCAACCTCCTCAACTTGCCAGTTCGCGCCCGACCGCGGCAGCACAGCATGCAGGCGGCGCAGGGGATCCCCCAACAGCAGACCGCAATCATCAGAAGCTTATGCATTGAATGTTGCGTGAGATTTGATGTTTGGTTCCTGGCAAACTTAAGACTCATGTGCAGTTGACTTGCCGTCTCTTGTGCTCTGGAAATGAAGGTAGGTACCGCATGGGACCAGATATGTGCAGTTTGGCAGCAGCTGCAAGCGTCCAAAACCCAAAACCCGAAACCCTGAACCTTGGACTGTCTGGCTTGCTACTCACTCAAGAGTGCAGACCCAAAGTGTAGCCCAAATATGCAAGTTTCCGTGGTTCCAGGACACTTTGATGAGGTCCAGCCATTTGTGCAGAAGGCCTATGCCAAAGGCTGCGCCTTTAGGTGCTTCCGCTGAGTCAGCATGTCGCGCAGAGCCACCTCCATGCGCTTTGCGGTTTAGGGGTTTAGGGGTTTAGGGTTTAGGGTTTAGGGACTAGGGCTTAGGGTTTAGGGGTCTGGGTTTAGAGTTTAAGGGTTTTGTGCTGGTGCTTTCGCAGGGACACCCTGAGGAAAGAATTCTTTGGATGTTGCTTCAACATATTTGGCAGCTTTCAAAAAAGTGGATCGCAAATGACCGCAAGTAGAAATAACCTTCTTCATAGGGACACCCCTTGGAAACCCCAGCTTCCTTCTTGGATTCTTCATCCGAAGCAATATTTCAGAATGGTATATCTATTCCTACGGTCCCGGGCCTAAGGAGTTCGTGATCTTCTCTGAAAATCCGCAATGACTAAAGTCTTCTGCAATAAAACTTATGTAGACCCTCACCCTGACATAGTGGGTTAGTAAGAATATAAGAGGACCCTAAGTTAATCACCATTATCCATTATAGCCACTATTACTGGGTGGGAGGTCCACCTCCAAAACCCTAAACCCTAAACCGTAAACCCTACCACCTGAAATATAACTTGTTTCCGTACCAGGCATCTGCGGGTCACCGGCAAAACCCGCCACAGTCTACACAAAAGCCACTCTTGCCCCATATCCTGAGGCTCACAATATCTAGCCTCGTTAGAAAAGGAATATAGTGATGTAGTTGGACTACATTTCTGTAATATGGATCATGTTACATAAGATCATGTACTGCAAGAGGGGTCGTTTGGTGACATTTGGGGTCGGAGTTCTTCGGCGGATTTGGTTTTGCAGCATTTTCAGGGTCGCGAATAGACTTTGAGAAACTTTGTTCTGAACCTTTCTAGCCTACCTGCACAGCCGCGTAGGTAGTTGTGACAACCAGCTCCCCAAACGCAGGTCTTGTAGATTACTCTCCGTTTGGCAAGCATGGACTCGCTCCACATGGTACCTTTCAAGCTCGGGAACCCTAAACCCTGAACCTTCTGAGGGTCTGAGAACTTCATGCTTGGCACTAAACCTCAGCTCGGGCCAGCAAAGCTTGCTCCATGAGTGGCTTAGGATTTAGGATGTAGGGTTTAGGAATTACGATTCAAGAGCTAAGGGTTTATTATTAGGAGCTTACACGTTTGGGGTATGTTTTCCGAGGATGTAGGATTTAGGAATTTAGGCTCGAAGGCTTGACGACTCCTTAGGACCTAGGATGTTGCTTAGGATTTGGGGTTGCAATGTCTGATGCATTTTTTTGGCTTCAAGGCGCCTAATCCCTGAAGCCTGTAAATTCATGCCCTATGCGCTGTGGGGTGGATTCGAGTGCAGTCTTTGCAAGAAGTGGATAAACCCTAAATCCTCAACACTAGGCCCTACACCCTGAACTCTGAACCCTAAACACTGAACATTAAACCCTCAACCCCTAAACCCCCTAAACCCTAAACCCCTAAACCCTAAACCCTAAACCCTGAATCCTACACCTACACCGCGTGGGATCCGGTGGGCTTCCTTCTCTGGAGGGGGATTTTTTCTCGAATCTCGTGGGGCCTTAAACATACGCGCTATAGTCTAAACTCCTAGTATCCTGCTTAGTAGCGCCTATAATACTCCCTGTTATAATCCCACATATAATCCCCTTTCATGAGTTTAAACTGTGGCTCATATAGAGCACCAGACGAGGAGAATTCATCCCACCTGCTACAGTCCCCGTTGTGCTCAAGCACCCTGCATAAGGGCCCTGTACAACACAGTCGCGGGTGTAGGGTTATAGTCCCCCCTTAAGTAGATAGAATATCGGGCATACGGGGTTCTAATTAAGTAATATACCCAAAGCCACATTCTATCTACTTAAGGGGGACTGAATGTTAAGGGCGGTCATTTGTATCCACGGGCAAAGCTGCTGAAGGACCCGCAAATCTCGGAAACATCTGGCTAGCCTCCACTGGAGCCACGTCGCTTGGCCACACCTGAAACTTCTAGGTTTAGTTTAGGGTTTAGGGTACCGTTGAGCGTTACGCTGGGTTGCTGTTACGTGTTAAGTTATCAGGATCCGTAGTAAATGGCCCAAGGGGTCCATGTAGACACACGGTGTACTGTACTGTATACTTGGGCCTTAAAGTAGGTATATGAAAGCCCTTTCGCCCCAAAGTATATACAAAATACCTGTATGCGGTTTCCTTCTTGCGATAACACATGTTAAGCTCTTTCAGAGCCTTCCGGTAAGGTAGAAGGTTCTCATCAAGGGTCGTTTGGAACTGTCTGTTGATGCTGTTGCTGCTGCTGCTGCTGCTGCCGCCGATGCTGACATATAGGGTCTTCCAAAATTATCCTAAGCAACCAAACTTTCTCCTCAGTTATACGCATCTGCAGCGTACTGCCTCCATCCAGGTAAACTTATGGCCAGTACAAGTTGACATCACATCTCATTATCCAAAGTTTCCTGAGTTGGGGCAGAATCCAAGAGATCTTCTAGGAAGGGGACCTCATATAGATCCCAATATGCTGCAACCCTTGCTCTAAGCCCCCCCCCTCAAAAAGCTCACCGAATTCTGAAAGCTACACCCCTAAACCCCAAAGAGCATCAGGATGGGAAGCATAGGAGGTTTCTGGATCGTCTCTTGCTTTACTTAGACAAATACAGACTTAGGAGTGCAGGGTTACGTTTTTCCAAGAATGGAGCTCGTTAGAATGGAGTTCCTTTTGGCTTAGAGTTTAGGTTTTTAGGGTTTAGGGCTTGGGGATCCTTGGAGTAGATCTGTGCGTGGACAACTGTTCGGAAAATACCTATTTGCCCAGTCACGTCAGCTAGATGGGGATTTCCCAAAATTGCGGGGGTACCTTTTTGGGGGTCCCAATAAGAAGGATTGTAGTAGTTGGAGGTCTATATTGGGCCTCCCCCTATTTTGGGAAGCTGCCAGATAGGCCTGAACTAGACAGCACCTAGAGCCAACATATCTCGAGAAGCTACACCTCGTGCTGGTGTTCTTGGGTTTCGCTACATCATGAGACCTCAGTACACTACACTACCTAAGCGGAATTTGAGGTCATGCAGGATTTTCACCACAGGGCTCCATGTGGGTGTTTACTTGTGTTTATGTTATATATTCCAAGATCAGCGACACTTCAGTAAGACAGGCCCAAGCAGAGAGCCTGGGAAAAATACACGCTACGTAAATGCTACCACTAAACCCTATGAACCCTAAAACTCATTCACCCCGAGCCCTGAAAGCGGGACCCACAGCTACCCTAGGCTACCTCACGTCCCTAAAGTCTCTCAGTACAGGGCCTCCTTGCGTATTCAATAATTAAGGCTTACTTTTAAATGCGCCTGCCAGAAGCTGGGTTAATAACCCCTATAGACCAACAGTAACCCCAATGATCCCGATTATTAACTAGTTACTAAGTCCCCTTGACCCTCCAAGTAGGGGTTCAGGGCTTCTGCATTATTGGACCATTTCGGGCCCAAAAAAACCCATTTTGGGGGTCCCTGGACCCTTCGAAAATGAGAGCGGCCGAGGCCGAAACCTTAAAAGCAAACCCCCCTCCGGCATCTATCCTACACCCTAAACCGCAAAGTCAGGATTTAGGGTTTAGGGCTTAGGGTTTGGGGTTTAGAGTTTAGGACACAAACCCTGGATCAAAAGCCACCTATAGTCCCCCTTAAATAAATAGAATATGGCTTTGGGTATCTTATATTAAGATCCCCATATACCCCATATTCTATCTACTTAAGGGGGACTATAAGCCCCCAAATATATGTCCTATCATAATATACTAGTTTCCATTTTCTTTTCCATTATCCTTATAGAATCCCTATATAATCACTATCTACTTAAGGGGCATTATAAACCCTAAAGCCTAAATCCTAAACCCTAAACCCTGTAGCTCTTTCACAGGTGAGGGGCTCTTCTTTGGAGACGGCGGGCGAGCCTCCTCACAAGGAGCTTGGCTACGCCACACCCTACTTGGAGGGTCAGGGGGACCTAGTAACTAGAAGAATAATGGGGATAATTGGGGCTACTATATGGGTTATAAGGGGTATTAACCTCCAAGTATTACACTTCCCGAATGGTCTATTTTCTTTAAGGTCTAGGGCTTAAGATCTAGGCTAGCTTCTGCGGAGGAACCCCAGGTAAGGCACCATTATGGAAAGACCCTTATATATATATATACTCATCTGCATTCTGGTAACTTAACTTCACTTCCTTAACAGCAACTCAGACTATTGCAGTAGAGTAGAGATATGACTAGCCCTTATGAGATTCCTGTATATGACTGCTATAATACTTCGGGTGGGGGAAGTGTATGTACAGGAAAGCGCCTTATTTCCCATGTCTCCAAACTGATTCGTGTCAGGTCTGCAAGCCCAGGATTTGGGAGTAGAGGGGCCTTGGGGTTTAGCCTAAACCCTAAACCCGAACCCTAAACCCTAAACCCGAACCCTAAATCCTAAACCAAAAACCCTAAAGCTTTAGGGCTTAGGGTTTAGGATCCAGGGGTCTGACATGTGGGTATAGAATCGAAAAAGTAATCGACCACGGTGCTGTTCGAAGAGCCTAAACTCCTAGTATCCCCTGCTTGCTGAGTTCCCTGGCCTAGAAACTGTACACTTTTTATTCTAATGGGAATATAAGAACCCCAAAAGTGTAAAGAGCACCTACCTCAGCAACTAAGATCCCCCTTCATAACCTCTGTAGTAGTCCCCCGTACAATCCCCTACATAACCCGCTTTAAGGAGTTTAGACTATAGCCATGTAGGAAGAGACCTTTAGATCCTCAACCCCTAAACCCTAAACCCTCTAAACCCGAGATCAAAGTCACAGCCGTTTCTGGGCACCTGCAAACTTGATGCAATCATTGAAAAAAAAACTTGCATACCAAGGTCTTTCCCCTAAAGTAGAGCGCGCGGAAGACAAACAAAACACAACGTTTGACTGCAATATGGCGCCCCGCGAGCTGAGTAGTATGTATGCACTTCCGAAAGAACCTCTGCACTTCTGTAATTGACTGCACAGCCCCCGTAACTAGATAGAATATGGTGTACATGCGGATGTTGGTTTTGGGGAGTTCCTAAACCCTAAACCCGACACCCTAAACCCAAAAGCTATAACATTCTTGGCATCCGCTGCCTCCCCCCGCCCCACGCGTGTCACCTACAAAGTAAAGCATGCATCGCCGCGTACCTACACCAAAGATCCTACACGACCAGACACTTATAGTCCCCCTTAAGTAGATAGAATATGGGGTATATGGTAAACTCATTATAATGCACCCAAAGCCATATTCTATCTACTTAAGGGACTATAAGCGCAAATACGCAACCCTACACCTACAGGCTCAAGCCCTAAATCCTGAAGCGTATCCCGAGCGCGAAGCCGCAGACTGAATCCCTAAGCCCGAATGCCCAACCGATGAACCCCAAACCCCAAGCCTGAAGCCCTGTACCCTACACCCTAAACCCTAAACCCAGACCTAAATAAACCCTAAACCCTGATACCTAAACCCCTAAACCCAGACCTAAATGAACCCTAAACCCTGATGCCTAAACCCCTAAACCCAAACCTAAATGAACCCTAGATCCCGCCTCTCGCTCTCTGCGCAGCTTCATCTGGAGTACGGCGTGCTTGAAGGCCAGCAATCCCGCCTGTAGCCAGTTTAGAGGATTTGGGGTTGTCCTTGGAGGCTCACCAAATGGAAGTTTCCCTAAATTACTGTTCCCAAAATGGGGGAAATGTATATAGGGCCCCGTATTATAATAGGAACCCAAATATAGGGGATAGTCCCCAAATAGAAGTCCCCTAAGTCCACTTATGTGATGAATGTGGTTTCTTAGCACCAGTTATTAGAGTATACTTGCCCACAACCTGACAGTGACCTGTAAATTCGGCTTGGGGAAGGCTAGGGTTCAAGGCTTAAGGATGTAGAGTTAACGGTTTGGTCTGGAGCTTTGGGTTGGAGAAAGTCGTGGGTGTATGGCAAGGGGTTAGGGCTTCCATCATTTGTGATTGAGGGTCAGGGTCAAGGACTTTTTTTGCACGGTCTTTGGAAACATGGCAGTATGTGAAATCACCGCCCGGTTGACCAGATGCTGAAGGTCTGTCTTGTGAGTGAGCAGGCATCGCATCTGCATATCGCCGAGCACTTTAAGAGCAGCCAGTGCTACTGTCTTGCGATGTGAAGAACGATACCCCTAATTTTGGGAAACCCTAAACCCTATAAATCCCTAGATTCCCCCCAATAGCCCCTAAATCCTCTTTTAAAGGGGGCCTGGCATCGCCCTCTGGGGGACTTGTGGGGATGCGGTACCCCCAGGATAATGATGATCTTCTGGAGGCCACCCAAATGCAGGACACCAGGAGTTCGCAAGACATCTAAAAAGGTCGCCTGGAGTTCGGTTTCATGACCTTCTGGCAACCATGCTGAGAACCAGCACGCGCACTTAGGCTTTTTTAAGCTGCCGTGGAAAAGTACCGGTCGTTTCCAGGGTTGTAGCCTTGCGGTCCCCACTAGCTCCCCTGTATCCGCCGCGTCCTTGCAAAAGCCGAGGGGCATGAACTTTGATCACATGCATCGCCAATCAATTACTATGGGCGGCGAGGTACGACGTCAGCACAGGCAGCGGGCAGAAGAACATACCTCCTCCACCAACTGCTTGCAGAGACTCCGGGCTTCGGGTCCCCCCTAGCAATGTAACACAGATGAGGCCCCATTCGCCCAGGCGCGCTTAAGGTTTAAGGTAGGGGTTCCCTGTCAGTGCTTTTCAGGATCCCCCCCAACCCAGTGCCCCCAAAGAGATGTGGCCCAATAATGACCTTGACGCGACAAACCTACAGCAAAATAAAAGCAGCGTCAGAGGTGTCATGGTAGGTTTCACAAACATGGTCCCTAACTACGTCCCCAGTATCCGCTTACCATCAAGGGACCATGATCTTGACAACCCCCCACATACTTACTGGTGGTTCGTAGGGAATGCGGGAATATAATCCCTATATACTATATCCCCTTGTTCCCGAAAAACCGGGTAGCATATTGCAGGAGAAGCTTGCTGGATATGAAGCGCCTGATGAACGACCCCTGAGCAGGTGTGCAGCTCAGCTCCAGCCCTTTTCTAGGAAAAAGTCACGCCCCAGCACGGGACACGTTTTGAATGACAGTAAGCTACCTTCTTCCCATGGCTCACATACTCCTGAAAGGGGATCAGCAATATCTCAACATCTAAATGCCTCTTTACAATCCTAAAGACCCCTACGATTTGCTGCAAACCCTGTAGATCCCTAGGGGTTCCTACCGGGTACTATTGTCCTGTTTGAAAAAACTGCACATGCGGGAAACTAATCCTTGTGAGCGCAAGTTGAGGTCTTGAAATTGATTCGGGACGGACCCTTTAGTCTTTAGGGCCCAGGGCCGGGGGTTTATCGTTTGGGGTTTACCCAAAACTTCTCAAAGCTCTAAACCCAGACCTTTAACCCTAAACTTCAACCCTAGCAACCCCCGACCTTCAAACCTAAACCTAAAAACCCAAAACCTCAGGCCCTGAACCATAGACTGGAAACCTTTGCGCCACTGGTTTTCATTGAACTACAAGGAGGCACCTGCAGCCACTTGCCGGTGTCCTGGGGATGTTAACATACATTTGCGGCTGGTCCACAAATGGGGTTGATAGGGTCATCTGGAAAGTATACAGTGATTGTATGGGGACAATGGAAAACGGAAACTACTACTTCGGAATTTAGGGTGTAGGGCTTAAGGTTTCCAGCGTTCAGGATAATCAGGATTATAGTATGTTGGTCCCCGCATCTCTGGAAACTACCATCTGGGAGTTTCTCGAAATGTCAGTCAAAACAGCGCTCATACACTTCTGAGTAGGGACCTCCCTACTCCATTTGCAATCCCTTTCCCTCCCTATGCTCCCTAAAGCCAACACGGCTTCTATCCCCAATCTCGGCAACAGATATGGGATTTCTCGAAGCTCAAATGCCCGTGAGGATTCTAACAAGTTATAAACGGATTGAAGAAAAGCCACCACTGCGCGAGCTGCATGAAGAAGAAAATAGGCACGTCGTCTTGACTATACGGATATTAAAGACATGTAGGTCGTATGAGGGTACCCTAGGATATGGACCCCAACATATTACCCTCCTTATTATGGGGACCTCCCAAAATGGTACCCCTAATTTTGGGACATCTAGCTCGTATAACATGCGAAGGTGCTTGGATCTTTTGAGGGGGAGGCTCTCAGCTTGCCTTGAACAGGGAAGAGGCCAATGCTCCGTGAACGATTCTAACATTCTAACGCCTATCCTCCTACGGAAGATTCTGGAGAAGCTCCAGCCCTGAATCTTAGGTACTATAAGGGCCTAAAACATTACCAATATTATGGTTCCATATTTCTTATATAAGTATAGTCTATGGGACCTCAAATGGACCTCAAAATGATATTGATAAATCTTTAGGTCTCCGTAGTATTGCCCCCAACCCCACCCAGTAACAGTTGGATAATAACTATAGTATAGTTCTATATAACCCTTAATATTACCACAATCGTAGACTGTTACTGCATCCTACACACTAAGCCCCAAATCCTAGATCCAAACCCTAAAAGATGTAAACCCCAAATCCTACATGAAAGTCATAATCTAAACTCCTAGTATCCCCCTAAATAGCCCCTATAGCACGCCACTACATAACCCTCTTTAAAGAGTTCAGATCATAGCTATGAAAGTTACACTGGGGCCAAAGGTCATGAATCTACAGCGTATAGGCCACGCGGGCGGTTTCTCGCAGGTTCTCGCTCAGGGGATTACCAAGAAATCGAATGGGGGTTCTAAACATGAACATGACCTGTAGGGTTTAGGCGTAGGGTTTAGGGTAGTGCCCAAATAATTGATTTTGAGGTCTTAAGTACAAAGTTCTGAATGGAATCCTTACCTAAAACCCTTTTGGTCACCTGGAACCTTCAAACGCTGTGCCATACTGTGTCTGCAACTTGCTGACCCTAAACCCTAAAACCATATAACCCCTATATTGGGATATATATATATATATGTATACATACCGTAATCTAACCCCTCCTACATAACCCCTATATCCCCTTGTTCAAGCAGTCCCCGTCTTCTCCTTTCATGTGCAAGGCAGAGAGGATGGAGGCTGTTCTCAGGTGTATAATGCGTAGTGGCTGTTTGCGATGCTGGGTTCACCTTCTGTAATGAATGTATCCTAAACCCTTAAACTTCTCAACTCCATGTCTTGATCCATCTATCAGTTCTGTTGATGACAATATCGAAGCCCCAAACTTTGAACCCCAAAATCCTAAACCCTAAACGCTGAACCTTTCACCGTAAATATTAAACCTCTGCCACATCCTACGTCTAGAAGCCCAGAGGTCGCGTCAGCTTTTTCAGCCTTGCATCGCATCAACGACAGCCACTTTGGTGCTGCGAATGACACTGACCGCTTGAACTGCAAGTTCACCTACAATATGCGGGTTCCCTAATCAAGATTATAGTATTTGGGGGTCTATATTGGAGGCCCCTTATTTTGGAAAACTATAATATGAAGTCTGGGCTCATGCTCATTGTCTTTCACGGTACCTTACCACTACACAGGACCGTCTACCTGATGTCTCACTAGGTTGCAGCAGTCTTACTCTCGTGGCATCTGGCACATGTCCTCTAGCACATCAGGGACATCGGCTCTGATGTGGCCTGAGATATGCATTCAGCTTCGTGATCCACGAGTAAGTTTTCATCCAAACTACCCGCAAACCCAGGGAGACTTCGAGTAGGCTCTTGTGAAAAAAGAAGAAGTATTTTGGCAATCTCTCCCTTCAACTGAAAACACTATAAAATTGATATGATAGTTGTGGCGGTCTTACGTTGGGGGTTCAATAACCCAAAACGCTAATCTACATATGGAGCCCTTCTAACTCTCTGCAGAAGCAACCTTGGAAGCGGCCTCTGACCCTGACCTGCTTCTGCTGGATATTTCTTCATGAACCCCAGAATGCAGAAGCAAAACTGCAGCATCTATCATAGGAACTTCCCCAACAGCCAGAGCTTGTAGGGGTTATTTGTTTTAACCCGGCCATCACCGGAACACGGCGCTGAACACTTACCAAACAATGCCGCGAGACCAGGGTCATCGTCCCAATACGCTTTGGGCCAAGTCGATAAAGCCCCTTGGACACAGCGGGTTCGGAGGCGGAAACTGTTGAGGGGCCCCGTAGGAGGGAGAGAAACACGCTTTCTGTGGCTTTTCCAGTTTAGGGTTTAGGGTTTATTTTCCACCCATGTGACAGATCCTGGAGATACACAATGCTACTCCTTGGTCGAAACGACCCGTATCACTGTTGCTCGGTATTGCTCTGCACCGGCTTAGAAGATGTTTACGAGCCCTGCGTGCATACTGCTTTGAGTGTAGGAAGTGCTTCTGAGGACCATACGACATGAAATCGAAGAAATACTCAAAATTCCTTCCCAGAGCTTCAACCCCCCGGCTAATATCAGACATTCCCTTTAAACCTCAAACCCTGAAGCTAGTAATCGACCATGCATGATGACAGGGGCATTTGACATGAGCGCTTGGTTCCATACTGGACAACTGAGAGTAGAACGTACACTCGCTCCACCAAACCCTAAACACTAAACCCTGAACCCTTGCACTCCCCATCTTTATCTTGCATCCTACACCAAAGAACACCCTAAACCCCAAGGCCACAAAGAACGAAACCTATAGCCTTAAACCCCGGTTTAGGGTTTAGGGACCTTAAAACACTAAACCATAAAACCCAAATCTCGAACCCTTAGCCCTGTACGCAAAATCCGTTAAATCCTAAACCCTCTAGGTCCCTGTAACTCGCTTTTCACACGGCTTTTAAGCAAGGTACATTCCTGGGGGACCCCGGATAGGACCAACCCCCTAAGAGGGATACTCAGAAGCTACTGAAGGGAACCCACAAATCCCTTAGAGGGGTTGGTCCTATCTGCCAGTCCCTACCCGAAAACGCTAAACCCCAAGCCCAAAAACTGACCCCCAAACCCAAAACCCAAAACCCTAAACCCAAACCCTAAACCCCTAAACCCCTAAACCCTAAACCCCTACACCCCAAACCCCTAAACCCCCCAAAGCCCCTAAACCCCCTAAACCCCCGAAACCCTGTCGAGGCTCTGGATGCCCCTCGGTTTGGCGCGAGGCAATGCATTCCTTAGTCTACAGGTTCTTTGTGGGGAAGAAGGGTTTTGGGGTTTAGGGGTTTAGGGTTGAGGGCTTAGGGCAGAAGGGAATAGAGTACGTAGGAGTGATATTCCATTATTCCCTACTAAGAACCAGTAAGTACTTGAGTGAAGGCAAAGAGTGGGCAGGGAATTTGAGGCTTAGGGCTTAGGGATTAGGGTTTTGAGTTTGGGGATTCAGGTTGTAGGGCTGAGGGTTTAGGGATTTAGGGTTCATGGGTTATAATCGGGGATAAGTTGGGTAATGTTTGGGGTTTGGGGTTCCCGGACCAGATCAAGGGCTTCAAGGTGTTCAGGGATCCGGGCTGCTGAGGACTTTGGGTTTGCGCGAAACGCCGGAAGTATATGAGCTATACTCTAAGCTCATAGCAACCCCCTTAATCGGCCCCATAGTCGTCCCTTATATAATACCCTATATAACCTGTTTAGGGAGTTTAAGCTACAGCTCATATGGCAATGGCACCGGAGTGGCAGAGGTGGCAGAGGCCTAATGGAGATCATACCGTTCGACCAGCTAACATGTCGCCCCCTATAACCCTAAACCCTAAACTGGATAGTAGTCCACAAAGGGCTCATTTTCAGGTGCCGTTTCATCTTGAAGACGGTGCAACAATTTTGCAACATCCTTTCGGTGAGCAGGCCTGGGGTGCAAGACATGTTCCGAACAGGGTTTCTGCTAGAAAGAACACAACACAACAACTAGCAGTATCATTGTCATCACTGATGCTATCATTTTTGATATTACTACAATTGCTATTGCTATTGCTTGTGCTGTTACTGTTACTACTACCATGAGTAACATATTCCTCATTACCCAGGGCTACCAACATCCCTGAGCCCTAGAATCTTGGGATCGTCTCAAGGGGTCGTGTCAGAAATGAAAACTTCAGGGCTAAAATCGTATATCCTAAGCATGGTACTCTCAATGAGACATATAGTCCTCCTCAACTAAGTAGATAGAATGTGGGGTATATGGGGATCTTATTATAATATACCCTTAGCCACAATTTATCTACTTAAGGGGGACTATAACCCAAAACAAAACAACACAAAACGAATACCTCTTAGGTGCCTGGCTTCTCCACCGGAGTCGTCGGGTGCTGGTCCGGCTGTGTCAGATAACCTAATCTGCAGGTATGTGTTAGGGTTCCGAGTAAACGGGCTAAGGGCTCAGGGTTTAGGGATGAGGGTTCCGGGCTCAGTATTTAGGAGCTCACCCTCAGTATCCAGCGCTAAACGCCTCAGAGGAAAGAGGGCAAATTCTACCCGAAACCCTAAATACCCCCTATATACCCCTTTGTATCCCCTATAACCCAGCTAGAAAAACCCCATTAATTCTGGGAAACCCCCACGGTGGGGGCTTTCAAAGCTAATCCCGGAGCCTGCCAATTCCAATCCTTCCTAGGCCAAGCTCAGTGTACCTCGCGCTTAAAGGTCTTGTAGAGTTGAGGGTTTAGGGCTTGGGGTTTAGGGTTTAGGGCTTAGCGTTTGGCAAGGGTTTAGGGCTAAGGGTCTAGAGATCCCTCTTCCGTCATTTATGCTTATACAATCAGAACCATTGCTAAAGACTCGAAGAAAATGATCACCACCACTACGGGCACCAAATGCTTTTTCGACGGCTACCGCCACTGAAACTTCTCTTCCTCTTCTGGCCAAATTAATTACGGCTGCTCCTACCCCTCCTACTGGCCTTTGAGGGCAAATGAATACAAGAATGTAGTATTATGAGGCATTCTATCGGGAGTATTATAGGGATCCAATACCCAAACCCTAAACCCTAGACCCTAAATCCTAAACTCCAAACCCTAAACCTTACCCCACACTCCCTTAAGTACCGGCAAGTTCTCATCTGCTAACTGCCGCTACTTACCCAAATCTTCAATATGGAATGAAGGAATACACGAAGGCCGTGTGGGGTCTCTTATAAAGTCCCTAAGTCCCACAAAAAAATGTATGCTTCAGGCAAAGCTGCTTATGGTTTCGTGATGATGGTGGATGCGCGCATGCATCAGAGGCGACAGGCCGTTCTCATCATGCACGTCCTGGGCATGATGAAGCGGACCGCTACCGCTGAAACCCTGAACCCTTCACCATGAACCCTAAACCTTAAACCCTTGACCCGAAATCTCTAAACCCTGAACACTAAACCTTGAACCGTCATTCCAGTCGGGGAGCTGCATCCTGAAGAATCTCACTAATCCCTAAACCCTTAGCCAAGATCTGTCAGTGTTGCCTTGTAGCTTTGAAGAAAGGTCTTTTCCTAGCTCCCACTGACCAGGAGAAAGGGTGACTTGGTAGGGAATGGAAAAACAGATGGCAACTGCCATGCTATCAAGGCTTTAGGGTTCAGGGTATAGAGTTTAAGGTTCAGGGCAAGGTTATAATCCCTTCATGTGCGCAGGCTCGCATGACCTATAGTCTGAACTCCTTAAAATGGTGAGAAACGGGGGATTCTATAGGGGTTACCCAGGGAGATACTCGGAGTTTAGACCCTAAACCCTATTAAGGGGGATACTAGGAGTTTAGACAGCTCACATGAAGAAGACTTTATGAACAGTGCCAGCCCCGTGAGGCTTTCGGGCTTAGGTTTAGGGTTCAGCCCTGACTTCACGTGAGACTCTCAATACAATAGTTGTTCGGAATGTTCGTCAGCTACAGAGCGTCATGAGGAGCTCATTGCGAGTCATGTTTCTACCCCCACGCGGGAAAGTACGGATTACGTCGGCTCCCGAAGTGACATTAGTAAAGAGCTCCTACAGAGCTTTGTGCGAAGCCCTGACAGTCCAGCATTGCCCCTTGCTATTAGTGAATGGGGTTCATTCTACACTACATGGATTCTCAACTCTGCCCCAGACTACATTGGATAAAGGTACTGGCTAGGAACTTGCAATCTTTTGTGAGCACTACGTGGTGGAAGACTTCATTCATCAATACCCTCTAAACTCTATGACCTCAAACCCCTAATACCTTTGATCGAAAAACCGTTAACCTGATGCTCCTATAGGCCTTTGAAGGGTGTGTGCTCTAAATACTAATCTTTCGAACAGCCAGACACCCTTAAGCCCCAAGTCGGATATGCTGTTGAAAGTTCAAAGTTTCATGCTTCATTACTACATTTCAGGAGACAAACAAAACAATGTAATGAACTTCGGAACATATGTCATAAGCTCAGACATAACCTAAATTATGACCATCCCTCAAACTTTAAACCCTGCAGGCAGCATGCCTCCCGCCTTTGGCTTAAGCCCTCTACACCCCTGATAATGAATTCATATGTCCTCAAACAGGGATTCTTTAATTAGGGGTGGTAAGGATGAAGTTCCCTGGGCCAAATCCAAAACTACCATATTCCAGATAACAGTGGAAATATCCATTATTAGACAGCGGACGCCTTCGTACTCCAACTCCCTGATAACTATAAACCCTAAACCCCTAAATTCCGAAACCCTCCACGCATAACCGTTCTACCCTATGCCCACAGACCCCCAAAGGTAACTGAAATCATTGCCCTCAAAAGCGCCATTCTTCTATGCATCTTGGGGGTGCAGGCTAAAACCAGCCCCAAAGCCCAAAACCCTCAACTCTGAACCACAAACTTCTAAACCCTAGACCCTAAACTCTAAACCCTAAACTCTAAACCCTAAATCCTAACCCCAAACTCTACATCCATACCTTAAACCCTAAACTCGAAACTGCGAACCCCTAAGGTCTAACGAACTCCGGGTCCCACCTTGGCAGAACCTGCTTCGACCAAACAGCGCACGGTGTCCAAATGCCCGTGCGCCTTGGCAGGGTTTAGGTATAGTAACTACTTTGGGATATAGGATTTAGGATTTAGGGTTTAGGGTTTAGGGTTTAGGATTTAGGGTTTAGGATTTAGGGTTTAGGATTTAGGGTTGAGGCTTGAGGGTTTAGGATTTAGGGTTGACGCAAGGAGCTGAGGGTTGAGGATTTAGGATTTAAGGTTTCGGGTTTAGGAGCTTAGGATACTTCAGGGTGTAAGAGACGTGGCTGGGTTTGGGGATAGCCAATTTGTAATTAAGGGATATAGGGATATTCAGTGTTTAGGATGGGTTAAGGATTAAGAGACTTGGCTGGGTTTGGGGATGGGTAACTACACAAGGGTAGAGGGATACGTATATGGATGAATATCGGGTTGGGTAGGTAAGTAGGCGCTAACGATGTCCAGGGCTTAGGGTCAGGACTTCGAGCTTACGTTAAGGTCCAGGGCTTAGGATTTAAGGCGTTCAACCCTCAACCCTAAACCCTAGACTGAGTGGATGAGGTCTCCAATAATTCGGCGGCCCTTTTGGGAGGGGTACTTGTACGGATGCTAGTTTCTTGGGGTGTATCACGCATTGCTGGGTTCTAATTTGGGTTTTCCCTCCCTAGGTCTCGAGTGACTTTGGGTTGAGTCTTGAGGGTTGTGGGGTTGGGCTTGAGGGTCTTCAGGGGACATCATCATCATCACGAAAAAGGAAATGATTTTGCTGTTGTGCAGCTTCATTGCTTGTACAGCGCTCTAGAAGGCCGATGTTCAATCCAACATGCCTTTCCTTGTTTTGCCTCTTAGCTAGTCTGACATGCTTTAGCAGGCAGATGGCGCCCCAACCAGGTAGTCAATTGCCTTGACCCCAAGCTGTATTTGAAACTCCCCTATAAGCCTTCAACCAATTATCTAAGCCTCTCAGCCTCACACCTCCTACATAAGCCCCTAGATTGTTCTGTTGGAGCTCTATCCTAAGGTTCAAGGCGCACTAGTACCCGCCCCAAAACGCACATGCAATCCCCCGAGAGGTCCTGTAGCAAACAGGTCTATGTGGAGTCCACGTTTTGTTTGGGGGAAGCCTACCAGCAAGGACAGCACTGTTGGAGTTTCCTCCCATGTAAATAATGTTTTTTGGTGGTTGAACCTAGTACGATTACAGTCCTTATATTAAATACTATACCCCAAAAGGAGGATATAATCTTACTCTATATTGGGTACCATAGTCTCCCCAAATAGAATCCTACTCATGTGGGGTGCGTTGAAGTCTCGGGTGCCTTGAAGGCCTCAAGGACCGTACGTAGTTCATGCGTCTCCTCCTACATCCTGTAGCGAGGAACTGCTTTATGTAGCTCTGTTAGACGTTTGGAGGGTCCTAAGCCATCTGCCCTGCGGTACCCCAGGCCATACAACGTGGCTTATAAGGACCCATCGGAGAAACCCACTAACTCCAAAGCTCAACCATACATCCTAAACCAACCCTAAAGCGAGATATAGACCCCCACCACCCTGCTTCAAGGCGCCTGCGCCCTAAAGCTTAGCCCCTCACAGCTAACCCCCAAAACGATGTGAGCCCGTTCCAGCCAAGTGGCACAAGCCAAATGGAGAGGCGTCTCTTGTCCAAGACCAGTTGCGCGGGCGTTTACATCACTTCGAGCTTTCACCAGCATACTTACCTGATTCAGCTGTATTGTTCGAGGGCTCGCGATTTCAAGCTTGAGGGCTCCAAAGCCTGTAATGCTAGAAAGTTATCCGAAAAAGAACATGGAAGATTAAATGGAAACTGGATTGCATGAGGTTTGCATACGGTTCAAGGGTTCAGGGCTGTTGCCTTCTATGCGGGCTTAGTGGGGCTTACCGAGGCCAACTTGCTTGTTCCGATTATAGGGAGGGGGCCTATTCGTTTCGCATAAGGCTCCACTGGAATGACAGGCTTCTACATGATGAGGGCCTAACACAGGTCATCCGGCATTGAGAAAGGGTTATGCCAGGAGCATACCGGACTCAATGTCAAAAGTACCACTTGCTTTTTCGACAGGCCCGCGTGTTGCCCTGCTAGCTGGCTTGAAAACATTCGAAACCCTAAGCCCTAAACCCTAAACCCTGACCCCTAAACCCTGAACCCTAAACCCCGAACCGCAAACCCTTAACCCTGAACCCTGAACCCTAAACAGCAAACCCTAAACCCTAAACCGTGAACCCGAAACCCAACCACACTGCAAATCTCACACCCAAAAAGCCTCCAATCCCCTACCTTGTGCTGGACTGCAGTGCCTCCGCTGGAAAAGATTTGTGAGGTACCTCCTGGAATCTTTCCGCTAAACTCTCTAATCTAAACACGCATACCTGTAGTTCTTACATAGCTCCCATACTACAATGAGCCATCGTCTAGACTCCTCGTATCCCTGTTAATAACCCCCATAATACTCCCGTAGAGAATCCCCTCGAAGGACACACTCTAGCTCACATGCTCATTTCAAGACCTCCGCAAGTGCCTGTGCAACCGTACATTAGCCGCAAAAAAAAGGAAGGTCTCCGGCAACAATGGATCATCAGTGTAGACTCCTAGGGTTTAGGGTTTATGGCTTAATTATTAATTCCATCCATGGCCCGGTACATACCCACAACTCATTGCAAAACGGATCCCTGATTCCCAGATGGTCCCGACCCCAAGGATCCAAGCACCCAACTGTTCGGGCTTTGGCTTCCAAATTTTATGCTCTCAATGGTTTTGGGGGCCTACAGCTTCGGCTCCAATGTTTGAGGAGCTGGACCCTTAGGTAAGCCTTATTAGGGCACTTCAGTCTCGCCACAATATCGAAGGAGACGCGGCCGATGCAAGCTAAATGGAGGGCTGCACATCCACTCTCATCTGCCTCTATCTGGGTTAAAAGGAACGCAGGTCAAGCTACCACGGAGATGAAATGCGGTTTAGGGTTTAGGGTTTAGGTACTGTACATTGCAGCGTAGTGTGATTTCCTTAACAGCAACCGAGTCTATGGTCAAGTGGTTGCAGTGTTTAAAGCATTTGGGGATTTGGGGACGGGCAGTCAGGAGGTGGTTTGTCGCTGCCTTGCTCAGGAATTATCCTACTCCCAACCCAGGTTTACCCTTCAAACTCACCCCACCCCCACGCCCTCCCCAGCAATTACATGGATTAGGATTTAGGGTCCCCCCTTGGAAACTTGTCTGGCTGGTCCTTGGCCAGCGGGACCGTTAAGCTGGAAGAGTTCCTGTGCCCCAGGGCTTACTTTCTTGAGCTGATGTGCGAGGGGTATTCCCTCCACCCATCCCTGGATTCAGCACGTATGCCGGGTCTTTAACTTGAAAAGCTGAATCAAATACGCCCCAAAAGGGAAAACACATAAGACAACAGGTGCCCGCTGCCTTGAATCCAAAACCTGAGCCCCAAATCATCTGCTTATAGCTTCCCACGCAGCTTCCAACGCATCTCTAGCTGAGCCCCCAACTGTGTTAGGTTCTTGGGGGTTGTAGAAGCTGTTGTTATGGTGGCTTCATAGGGGTGACATTTGCATTCAGCGCAACGACAAGCTAACAACATGTTCAGACCTGCCCCCGAAGGAATGAATCTAGTCCCTTACAAGTATGCAGCGGAGAAAATCAATGGAAATGCTGAGGCACGAGTAGGTCCAACCATACTTGAAAAGTTCTCTCACCTACGTATATAATCCCTATAAGGCTCGTTCTAATCTGTTTGAATATTGGGCTCCCCAAGTCTACCTTAGTGTGAGGGTCCAGGCGCTGGCACTGTTGGCAGCAAATGGCGAGACGCTTCTGAAAAAGAGTCCTCTAAAAGAGCGATCACACAAAAAAAACCCTTAATCCTACACCAAGCCCTAAACCCTAAACCCCAAGCCCTAAACCCAAACCCCCAACCCTAAACCCTGAACTCCAAGCCCTAAACCCTAAACCCTATACCGTAAGGGTCCGCAGGGACTCTGGGCATGATGTGTGGAGATTTAGGGTTTAGGGCTTAGGGTTTAGGGTAGGAAGGCAGCAGGGTTTTACTTACCTTTGGTTAGCTGGGAATGAAGGAACGGGAAGGCAAATGGAAAGTACTATGATGGGTTATATAGGAACTACTATAAGGATCCATGCCTTCATCTAGCAAACGGGTAAGTTTAGGGTCTGCATACAGCATTCTATATGGTTAATTCGGCTAACGCGTCCGTTCTTGTAATCGGCCCTTTTAGAATTGCCAGGAACCCACTATGTCCGCAAGGCTTGGGTAAGGGTATCCAATCCTAAGAAACGCCATTGCAGGAATACAGTTACACTTGGCGCTTCAAGGTAGCTACAATTTACTTAGAACTGTAGTTCTAATCCAGCAGTACACCCGCCAAGTACCCTGAACCCTGAACCCTAGACACACAGCCCTACTCCCCTATACCCTAAACCCTGGACCCTAAACTTTAAACCCTAAACTCTAAGCTCGCAACCCTAAACCGTAACTAAACCCCAAAACCCTAAACCCTGAACCTTAAATCCAAAGCTCCGAACCCAAAGCTCTAAATTTTAAGGCCTATACCAGACCGTAAGGATTTGTTTCCCTGCCTGCTCTTTGTCGGCACCAGCGTCCAACAGCAGCCTGGCTATCTCCAGGTGGCCCCCAATACCTGGGATCGGTGTTTGGGGGTTTGAGTTTAGGGCTTAGGGTCTAGGATATTATTACACTTTCGATGCTCGAGCTTTGCACTTGGAGGTTGACTTGGGCGTAGAGTCTGGGGTCGAGCGCTCATGTAAGGTTTTTTCAAGTTTAGGTTCTCCATTGCGTGGCTATATATATACATATACATATTTACATATATATATATATACTCCCAAAACTTCTGTGATCCTCAGGATTTTGGCTTCTTGCTGGCTAGCGCTTGACTCTTGTGCAGGATGTATGGTTTAGGGTCAGGACTTTTGCGGTGTGCAATATCATTCGTCATACATTGCTTGCGTTCTCGTGCACGCATTCCACGAGAGCCTCCGACATCGTTCAAGGCTGCAGCCTACCAGTGTCTGGAGGGTTCAGGGGTTTAGGGCTCTTAGGGATATAGGGTGTAGGGATTTAGGGTTTAGGACATTTTGGGCTTGCGAATTACGATTTCAGGGCTCAGGGTTTGCGATTTACAGTTTAAGGGTTTAGGGTGCCCTTGTATTCACGAAATGCCCCGCCACAGGCCAAGAACCTCGACGCCTCCTAGCCTGGATCCCAAAACCCTAAATTCATTTGAGCTATAGTCTAAACCCCCTTAATAACCCCTGTAGTAGTCGCATATGTAATCCTCTAGATAACCTCAGTTTAAGGAGTTTAGACTATATCTCACTTGTTAGTTGAGGGCGCTGGGATGGCTAGGGTTTGAGGTCCACTCGGAGATGCATTCAACTTAGCAACTGCATACTTATAACTGACGCTATAACCCCACTTGTATTTCCGGTAACGCCTCTAAAGCCGTGTAGAAAGACTCTAGGGTTATAAGCCCAGTTTTATGCAGCTACTAAGTCCATGAACCTCCAAGTACCTCTTGCCAGCAGAGGATGAGGGCAAACGCAGGAATATATCCTTTCAGTTCCTTTAGGATGCATACATTTTGGTTATAACTTATAGCCCTAAACCCTAGGCCCATTCAACACAATAATGCCGAATTTTGGGTGTAGGGTTCAAGGATTTTTTCCTGGAACATCCTCAATCTCTGCCTTCCCTACAAGCAAGAGGCAGCTAGATTCGGCATAAGGAGCTTGCCCAGGAAAGCGGCGTTCGGCCGTTTTCATCGGGCTGATTGACATCCGCGGTTGCTTCGAGCCTCCGTTCGTTTAGGCTTTAGGGTTCAGGGTTTACGGTTTTTGGGCTGCCTAGGTCGGTGTAATATCACTCACTTGTCTTTTCTAGAACTGTCATGGTAAGAACCTGAAAGGTATGATGCGAAGCTGTAAGATATGATCTGGCTCTGGTGTTTTTCCCTACCTGGGCTCTAGGAATCACAGGTTCAGCGGTTCAGGTTAGGGTTTAGGTTCAGGGTTACGACTGCGGGGTGGGGGACCAATGAGACGCGCAGCGCAGAGGTATGGAAAACATCGGACTTACAGATTACTATACAACAAGAGGAAGCCAACTCGAAAGCCGCCAAAACCCGAAGGCCCTAGACCCTGAGAACTTGACCCTAAACCCCAGGCCCAAATACTCAGCTCTGAACCCAAAGGGTTAGATCATTCCCCCTTAGGGTAAGATTCTCCACACGGAGAAAAAGAGTCATAATAGTGCCTTTAGTAAGTGCAGCCACTGTGAGGGGTGATAACCCAAACAAGACCTCAAACCACAAGGGCAAACAATGGCAAACACTACCATCCTGTAAGAAGGGGACATTATGAGCTACAGTCTAAACTCCTCGTATCCCCCTGAATAAGCCCTATAATACTGCCCTAGTAAAATCCATATGATAGCACCCCCTTCGCGGGGGGAGAGTAAAACCCTACGCCTAAACCCGAAACCTTTCATTCCTAAACCCTGAACCCTAAACCCTGAACGCTAAACCCAGGTAGGAAGCTAAACGCTCAAGTTATAACCAGGTTATAGCCTATATTCCTTTTGAATTCCTACTTGGAAGGTCAGGGGGACTTGTTTAGGGTTTAGGGTCAAGCGGACTCCGTAACTAGCTTAATAATGGGGGGCATCAGGGTTACTATGTGAGTTATAGGGGTTATTAACCTACTTACTACGTCCCCTAGTTAGCAATATGCCTACTACACCCTAAGCCCTACCCAGACCCTCAAAGGGATCTAAAAAAGATCCCCTAGAAGACTATGTGGATTCATATAGGGACCATATAAGTGCTATTATGGCTTTATATAGGGAATCTACCCTAAACCCTAAACCCTAAACCCCCCAGGGGTCTGGGTAATGACCCCTTAGCCACGACGAGTGGCAGCAGAGCCACTGACTCGAGGCTCCCATACTCAGCTGCCACACCTTGCAGTCTCGAAATGGTTTAGGGTTTAGGGTTTAGGGTTTAGGATTCAGGGTTTAGGACTCAAATACTTCAAATTTGTACCATTCAGGTTTGTACCCTTAAGGCTTGTGGTCTTGGGTCTGGAATCACAATCCCCAAACCGTGAACAATAAACCCTAAACCTCTGAGTCTACATGGGACGCAAGACTCTCCGAACAACATGCGCCAAATCATCCGAACGCGATGCTACTTGCGCCCTCATGCTACATGCAGCAATGGGGCCCTCCAAAACCGTTCCCACAATGTTGGTTACCCGAGATTGGTGCAAAGACTGCCATGCTTGTCAAACAAAAACAGTTACTCTGCTAGTGTACATACCTATAGCCCTTAAGTAGATAGAACATGGGGTATATGGGGATCTTATTATAATATACCCACAGCCATACTCTATCTACTTAAGGAGGTCTATAATCTCCATGTGCCTTTCCGCAACTTCCCTACAGCAATACACCGAGAACTCCACGTACACCACCGTTCGGCAGGTGGGTCCTTTAGGTTGGATGGCCAACGTCCTGCAGAACATATTTGCGGGGCTTCCTAAAATTTACGGGTACCTTATTGAGGGTCCCCATAATAAGGATTATAGTGTATTGGAGTATATATTAGGACCCGCTTGTTTTGGGAAACTCCCATTTGTCCGGCTTAGTTGTAATGAAGTCTTCCCCGGCTCATGCAAGTTTCGCCCACCAACAGCCCTAGAGCCCTAAATCTCGAACCCCAAAACCTTAATTCCTGAACCCAGAGACCCAAACCCTGAACCCAATCCAGGAAACTTACCCGGAGCCTCCTATGTAGTTATTTTTGGGGTACTATATTATAATCCCTTACCCCAATACCATAACAAACCCAAAAGGAACTA
>CAJNIZ010015758.1:24608-45939 GCA_905231905.1 Symbiodinium pilosum
TAGGGTTTGGGAACTTAAATTAAGTTACCATAATGGGTATATATAGTAAATAATAGGGTTTCCCCAATATAGTAACTTAATTTAAGTTCCTTAAATCCCTATATTCCCCCAGTTTCCATTTCATCTTCCATTTTCTTTTCCATTTCATTCTCCATTATAGGGGGATAATATAGTAACTTAATTTAAGTTCCTTAACAGCAACCCAGAAATCTGCCATTGTCTGGTGCCAGTGGCATGCTCCTCTGGCTCCGCGGGCAAATGTCCAGTTCGGATCTGTCGGCCTGTGGCGAGGGAGTGTTTAGGGTTTAGGGGTTTAGGGTTTTAGGGAAAAGGGGTTTAGGGGTTTAGGGTTTTAGGGTTTAAGGGGGATTGGAAAAGGACATGGAAAGTACCGTGTCTTTTCAGGGTTTTGGGGCGTTCTATTTTGGGTTCATGCTTGACCTCTAGGGCTTTAGGGTCACGGATTGCTGTCTTGCGGCTGAGATTTTTTGGTTGAGGGTAATGGTTAGTTGTTCAGGCACATCTATCATACTGCAACATTAGGGACCTAAACAATACGAAACAAACTTTTTGTGCCTTCTGCAACTGTTATATGCATTATATGGAATAGGAATCCATGGATAGGGCTTCCCTAAAGCCGTTGGACCCCATAGTAGGAACCCAAACCTTAGGCCCCCAAACCCTAAACCTTCCACCCCCCCCTCTTATTGTCCTAGGAATCCGAGAGTCGTGGATGCTAACCCTAGACCTCAAACACTAAACCCGAAAGAGTCTTAACCCTAAACCCTAAACTCCTGGAGATTACTTCGAGGATTGCTGTGTAAAGCAGGGTCTTAACACATGAGTGGCTCGAATCTTGCCTGGCTGTCTGATAGCTATAAGGACTCGAGATTTAGCGCCCATGCTAGGGGCCGCTGGTTGGACCCTGAGACCTAAACGCTAAACCTTAACTTAGGGTGGGGTTGGAAGAGGACCCCCAACATGATCAACATTATCTCTTATAGTCATTATTACATTGCGTGGGGTCCACCTAACTGAGATCATTTAAACACCACACCCTCCTAGGATTTCCAACAGATACAACCACAGTTGATTCTACAACACTATCAAACTGCCTGAATCTATCTAAACGTAGGGCTTCTTGCGGGTCCTGACTAAGGCGGATTTCATGAGGCTTGTTTTGCGAACCTTGCATATGATTACTTTATCTAGTCTCATATACCAAGTGATGGCCTCGTTGCCTTGAAGAGGCCTTCTCTTGTCCCGCGTCGGAAGAACTGAAAATCAAACCTCAATTTTGAAGTACAAAACGTACTGTTGACACTAAAAATCCTGCATGACCTCAGTAGGATATACTATCACAATTCCCCAAGTAGAAGGTACTTAGGGCCATGCAGGATTTGTAGTTTCCAACGTACCCAACCCTTAACTCTAAACATGAAATCGCATTAACTCTACATCCAGAAGTTTGTTGGTCCTAGCAGGGCAATTGACCATAAATTACTGTGTTCACTCTAAATCAATGGTGTTTTTTGGTGCTTGAACCAAAAAGGAGTAAATTCTTCATACGAGGTACCATAACAACCAGGAGAGCATTCCATCACAAACTATATGTATATATTATTGGTGAGCAAAGTACCACCCTTAAAACATACCACACAAACGATCCTGCGAACATCCTTCAATCGGCCCGCTAGGGGTCAATACATTCTGCCCACGGGTCCTGTCCAGTCAGGCCCCCTAAAGCATGAGAAAATGCCTGAGCCCTCAGACCCTCTAGCCCACGTTAAGTAGATAGAATATGGCTTTGGGTATATTATAATAAGATTCCCGTATACCCCATATCCTTTCTACTTAAGGGGGACCATGAGCCCTAAACCCACCTTCTAATCACGTCTGCCTATGTATAAAGCTCTACCGGGCCTGTTTAAGAAAAACTCCACCAGAGCAGCATCGTCATGGGTGATGGCCCTTTCAAAGTCCTTGGGCATCATTGGGTAGGGGCCTAAAATTCCAGTTCCAAAAATGGTCAAATGGAGAAATAATTTCCCTTAGATGTTTCCTGAACCCTAAACCCTAAACCCTAAACCGCCTAACCCCCTAAACCTTTTTTACAGACCCACGGGATCCCTTACTAAATTTCCCCAAAGGACCCTTAGATCAACCCTCATATACCTCCAACACCCTAATCCCCATAAACCCACCAAACAATCCCAGTTTCCGTTTCATTTCTTGTGACTTTTGGTCTCATCATTGGGTGGCGGGGGGGGGGGGTAATATGCCTCTCTTCCTGTATGATTCCGTATAACTCTTGTATATCCCTACAACCCCATTTCGTTTGGGCGCTTCCCTGCTGCCAGGCCATGGCTGTTGCTAAACTTGCATACAACTGAACTATTCCGCAATATGAAATTTCATGGTTAAATCGCAATAACAGTAATATCATTGCAATGGGAGTAGTACAAGTACTCGTAGTAACGGAAAAGAAAATGGAAACGACTATGTAGGGTTAATGGCTTCTACATCTGTGAAGTTAAGGGTTACAATAGTACCGCCCCAAGGTACCCCCAGATCAAAAGCCTCATTAGGCCTCAGTAAGCCCTATATAACCCTTATTAGCTCCTTAAACCCTGGGGGGAACCTTTGGGGGGCATGGTTTTATAATCCCTTATTATGCGCATGCTGCTTTTGAGCTCACGGGGCGCGTCTAGACTTAGAACCGCTGTAGCAAGGACACGTGCATTCAATTAATATGGTCAACCTAACCCTTAAACCCTCAACCCTAAAACCTAAACCCTAAAACTTAAACCCTCGACCCTACATGCATTTCGCAGAGGCTGACCAAAGTGGAGTGCGAAATCGCTCTTACGACAGAGGGTTTGGACAACTCGCAGGACGGTGTGCACGCCAAAAGCATATCCATAAGAACCTCTTACCTGGACCTCAAAAGTAGGCAATAACAATAGCCCAAAAGTCCTTGAAATAGTCAGCAAGACCATTACTCTACATACTTTGGGGGCCCGGCTATAAGTTTTGGAGAAGCCCCCGTCAGGCTCCTGCTAGGCTTCTTCTCCCTGCCAGTTCAGGTGTTCTTTTGGTCCCCACAGTAATAGTTCGATGGCAAACACTCATCCATAAGACTCTGAGCTCCCCGAACACTCCACCCTCTTCGCAGCGCCCTAAACCCTAAACTCTACACCCTAGCCAGAACTCTACTCCCCCAAGTCCTGAACCCGTTAGGGTTGAGGGCTTAAGATTTACAATCCCTTAAGTAGATAGAATATGAGGCATATGGGGATCTTATTTTAATATACCAGAAGCCATATTCTATCTACTTAAGTGGGACTATACCATAAACCCTAAACTAGTTTCCATCTTATTTTCCATTCTCCCAATTTTAATATAACTCCAATATAACCCCTTAAGATCATCAACCTTTCTGCGCCAAGGATCCTGGACCATCAGATCCTCCTCCAGGGGATTCAACTGGAGCAAGACCAGCTGCAGCGTTTGCGGTACCTGCGGAAACTGTGTCTGTTTAAAAAAACACTCCCGAGATCCTACCGCGTAGTATCTTTTGAGGGTTTCCAATAAGACTCTAAACCCCCCCAAAAATGAAGTACATTGGAGGGCTTAGGTACATTCTAGACCCAAACACCTAAACCATAAGCTCTATAGAATCTATAGAACCCCAATACCCCAGCTTAGGATCCTAAATCCTGATCCCTAAATTCTGGAATAATCAGGGTTCCTCAGAAGGTCATCTTAGGGACCGTAGGGATACGTAATGCCTAGGGTGTAGGGTGTAGGGCCTAGGGTTTAGGGTTTAGGGCGAAGGTCAGGGTTTATTACGGACATCTTGGGCCTAGAATTTGGCGCCAAAGTTCAAATATAAGCCTGCGGTATAGAAATCCCTGAGAAACATATCGGAATGATTTGGAGGAGACTCTAGAAAAGCACTGTAGTTATCCTGCTTAGGGATCGAAAATGCAGTTAAGCCCTGAATTCTAAGCTTGAAAACGAAACCCAACTCCCAAACCCGAAACACGAAACCCTAATCCCTAACCCCTAAACTCTGAACCCGCGCACCGAAGCCCAACAACCATTGGTCCTTCGTTTCTAGATTACATGGTCTCGGGAGGTCCTGGCAAGCTGTTTGGGGGGCTGCAGTGGGTGGGAGGTCAAGAGGTTTTTGGGATGCAAGCCCTGGGAGGCTAGGATGCACGATGGGAGGAGGACAGAATAGCTCCTAGCGGTGCTGTGAATGGCAAAGCACACCTGGGTGGGATCGTACGGTTTACGGGGTTCGTTTTTTTTAATATCGGGTTTAGGGAATCAAGGTTTAAGGTGTACCTGCTGATCGCATCTTTTCTGTCCGAGCTATTCCGCCGCTGTCAGAAAAGGACTCGAACAAGCTGAAACCCCGAATCGTCATATTGGGAACATTTGGGCTTCAGGGTATACCAGCAATGAAAGGCATTTGAGCTATAGTCGAAACTCCTAGCATTCCCCTTAATAACCCCTATACTACTCCCTTTTATGATCCCCTATACAACCCACTATAAGGAGGTCAGACTATGGCTCATTTGGGAGACATGAGGATTGTTTGGGGAAGATGGGGAACGCCACTAGCCAGGTCTACCCATAATGCAATACACAGCTGTGGCATACAGCCAGTAAAACTTTGAAAGGAAAGCCATTGCTTCATAAGGGTTAGGGTTTGTATGGTCGCCGATTGGACACGACATGCGTACATCCATCAAAACGCCTCAGAGACCCTAGACACTCACCAAAAAACAGTATAGAAACCCTACTTCATGCGCCTCCAGTGGATCATCATCGGAAAGAGTATTCTCCTGACTTTGCAGTCACCAACAGGCGACGCCGATGTATGGCTTCCGCAGTTAATAGGAAGACAGAAAGTGCCTAATCAAAAACATGCTGCACACTACAAGGTTGTAGTTGACCATCACAAGCACTTGGGGTATAGGCGCATATACTCATACAAGGTTAATTCAGGCCCTAAACCTGAAACCCAAAACCTTACAGTTGATTCTCAAAACCTTGCATGACCTTAGTATATTTCCCTGCATAACCACAATTTCCATTTCATTTTCCATTTATTTTGATTCACACCCCATGATCTCTACATCGTAACATCCACAAACCTTAAACCCCACCCCTACGTTTCCACTGTAGGTTTTACAGAAGAGCTCCCTGACCCCTAGACCTTGATAAATCCTAAACCCTGACCCCTAAACCTTAAATCCTAAACCCCAAACCTTCCACCCTAAACCCTAAACCTTAAATCCTAAACCCTAAACCTTAAATCCTAAACCTTAAACCCTAAAAACCCTTAGGTTTTACAGTGAACAGCTTAGCATCTTCCAGCAATAGCCGCTGTCGGAATCGCGGCTCGTGGATCAAGGTCTCCTCAGTTGGTGCGGGTTAGGCTGGCCTTTGGTTATCTGGGAATGGCGGTTTAGGGTTTAGGGTTTCGGGTTTAAGATGTAAGAATTAGGGTTTAGGGTTTAGGATGTAAGAATTAGGGTTTAGGGTTTAGGATGTAAGAATTGGGGTTTAGGGTTTAAGGTTTAGGAATGGAAAAGAAAATGGAAACGACTATAGTGGGTTATATAGGGCTACTATAGGGATCCATTCCTTCACTCCTAGCGAACCGAAAGCCAGTAAAGTTTGATCCAAAGGCTTAAGGCTTAGGATTTAGGGTTTGAGGGTCAGGGCTAAGGGTTTAGGGTCAAAGGACTAGGGTGTGAGGGCTTAGGGCTTGGGATTGTCAAATGGACAAGAAGAAGAAAATGACGACGAAACTAGGAGTCTATGGAGGAATATAGGGATTGAGCCCCTTGCCTAATGGTAGAGCAACCGAGTTTGAAGGTTCTCACTGCGGTATCCTAGACTCTATTGGAAATATGTACTGGTGCAGGCGGGTTTGGGGGGTAAATGTTTGAGGGAGGGACTACAAAATCCGAAGCCTAAACTCAGAAACTCAGCGGTTCCAGTGCTGAGGCTCGAGCAGTTGTTGGTTAAAACGGCGGGTCTTGGTGCTCAACCATGGGTTACAGAGAGTAACTGCCCTTAACCTGCAGCCCTGTCAACAGTGGCTTGTTCTTCAAGACCCTAAGACAGCCCTAGCAGCACTGCGTTAAAACAACGACATCGAAACAAATACAAATAATATCTAACAACTGGGTTGGCCCCTAAAACCCTTGGATAAATATTAGTATGTAGCCTATAGGATCCCTTATTAAAGCCATCAGGGAAAATAGTAAATATCCCAGAGGCCTACCCAGACAAAGAACAACAAGCTTAGCTGAGTCTCGAGATATCTTTTCAGGCCTCGCACATTCCTGCCGCCGTATTTCCGACCCACAGCATCCAGCGCCTCCTCTTCGAGGGCTGCCACCTCTGAGGACGGTGACAGGGTTTCCGGAAGATCCAGCTGCCCTAAACCCTGACCTAGGGTTTCGTGTTGAGGGTTTAGGGCCCTAAACCTTCAATCCTAAATCCTAGGTGACCAGAAGAGAATCACCTCTGTCCTGGGTTCCTACAATCAAAGAATGGGACCCAAAAGTCCGAAGTATTGTTAATATCACTACACAGTCCATATCTACGCCCTAGACCTGAACCCTACACGTACTATCGTCCCCCGTAAGGGCTCCGCAACCACAAGAGTTCAGCCCAGAATCCCTTGATACAACTGTGTTTCGTACTTAGAGTAGGTTCAAATGAAGGCTTGGGGTTCACGGTTTATGGGCTCAAGGTTTAAGGGTCTTAGCGTTTACTTTTTTTGGGGTTTAAGGTTTAGGGTGATAGAGTTTAAGGTTTAGGGCTTTTGGGTGTGAGGTTTCGGGCTTTACGGCTTCAGGTTTAGGGTGTAGGGCTTTAGGGTTTAAGGTTTAGGGTTGGTGGCTTTAGGGCTTAAGGCTCAGCGTGAGTACACCTGCTTGGGGTTGGCATTATTAGCATCCCCTTCTGTTGGTGTTTGGCAGACCACAGTTTCCAGTAATACTTAATTAAGGAGCTAAGAAGATCATTTATAGGGCCAAGGGTTTAGGGTTAAGGGCTTTTCCTATGCAACACCTTTTGCCGACCGCATGACAATTCAGGGGTTTAGGTTTTTGTGTTTGGGGTCAGACACAAGAAAAGACACCAAGGACTATGATATTGGATTGTTGGAATTGTTCATCATAATCCCCACATAACCCATCACGGCACACGCATCGTCACCTTGCAACCTCGTATACCCGAAACCCTCAACCGGTATATCGTAAGGTACCCAAAAGCTCTCCAATCTTGAGAGGCTCCTACACCTTTATTCTATGTACAGAAGTCCTACTCCAACCCCCAGAACGCTAAACCTTTCGCCGCTAACTAAACCCCAAACCCTAAACCTCAACCCTAGACCCAAATCTTGAACCCTAAACCGTAGAACCCTAACCCTGTTCCCGGAACCTTGAACCCCAAACCGACATCCCTGTGTACAATTTTGCTCTCGTATGGTTTAGGACGAATGGCGCCAGTCCAGGGGCACCCTTCTTTGTGTCATATACACTCCTCCACCCAAACGCCTAGGGATACACATCATCAGGACAAGCGCAGTTCATCATTCGTGCTCGCGACAAACAAATATCAAGAGAGCAACAATCTTCGAAAGAATAGTCCTGTACATGCCCGACCTCAAAACAGTCTGACCATGTGAATGTGAACTACAAAGCAAATGCATAATGCGCTTGTTTGGGACCGGCCTGTGTGCCAGAAGCCAGAACAACAGAAAGCATGGCGGCACCCAGTTCGCAATGCTCACATTCGGCTTTGGGAAGTCAGTGAGGTTTGGGCATTTCTTCTTTCCAAGTTGGCTTCTGCAACTAGAGCTATGCTTACAACCCCTCCGGGGGCAGATAGAATATAAGGCAGGTCTTCAGGACCCTTCCCGGGGCTCACAACTGACTGCAGCTTATGTCGGAATCATCTAGGCCCCAAACCCTCAACCCCTAAACCCTAAACCCTAAACCCCTAAACCCTAAACCCTAAACCCTGGGCACTTCCAAAGATCTACTCCCCACTCCTCTCAAGCCCTGGTAACACGGAAGGCCGTCCTAATTGCCACATGAGTCTTCCTAAACCCTAATGGGTTAAGGGTTTAGGGTTATAGCCCTAATGGGTTAAGGGTTTAGGGTTATAGCCCTAACTCTGGTATCATCGCGGCTGTTTCGCTGAATGCTCGGGCACTGATATTTCTGGGGTGGAGCTCTCAAAGCCCAAACCCTGCGTCGCATCGGCCAATCAAAGCTGCGACAGGCATGTGCTGAGGGCAGCGACTCTGGGGAATACTCAGTCTACCTACTTGCAGGGTCAGGGGGACTTAGTAACTAGGTCAATTATGTGGATAATTGGGGTTGTGATGTGGGTGATAAGGGTTATTAACCTACTTACTAAGTCCTATGTCCCCCTGACCCTCCAAGTATAACACCAATTATCCACAGCTTACTCGTACAAAAAAACCGAATTAGGGTTTAGGGTTTAGGGGTAAGTCATGAAGCTGTATGGGTTACAGGTCTAGATGGGGGTTTCCTAAAATTGGGGGTCCCCATAATAAGGATTATAGTATATTGGGTTTATATTGGGGTCCCCTTATTTAGGGAAACTACCAGATTGGGCTGCATCTTTAGGAGAGTCAGAGACATTCTGGTCATTGTGCGAGGAGTCTTAAGAGCTATGGCTCAGGTTTAGGGGTTTAGGGTTTAGGGTTTAGGGTCAACTGAAAGGGGTTCGATACATTCCATACAGTTTGGAGCTTGTTTGTTTCTTTTTTGGTGGGGGGGTTGGGGTTTAGGGCTGAGGGTTTAGAGCCTTTGCCTGAGGTACCATCAAAATATCAGAAGCCACGCTTAGAGGAAATAGCGGGATGGACTCAATGAATCCTGTCTGTATTCTGGGCTTATAAGGCTCCAAGTCCATAAATAATGCCTGCTTTGGGCCCTAAAACCGATAAACATTCCTACTTTGGGCCTAAAGTCGATACATATTACCCACCTACTTTGGGCCCTAAAATCTATGCATATTACCTACCTTGACTAGTGCGACATCATTCTGGTCTTTTCCTGGGGCTATCCTCCAAGCAACCCCACACGGCATAGACTTACTGGAGGTTAGTATTGAATAAAAGAAACTGTTATATGGGGTTCTGAAGGGAATATACCGTAATCCCCTAAACCTTACACCCCAGATCCAAAACCCTAAACCCTATTCTGCTCCCCACTAACCACCAGTAAGTAGAGTTATCCGAAGCTGGCTTTTAGGGTTTAGGGGCAGCTCACCAGAAATCCTATAACCCGCCTACTTATCGCCGTCTTGAAGCGAATTCCCAAAACATCACCCGTAGATGTACGAGTCGTCTACATGATGACCACCATGGGGACCGCAAAAGGGCACCCATGATTTTGGGTGTAGGGCCTCAAGGACTGCATCTCATCCCACCCTAAACTGGGGTAATTTTATGGGGGCTTTAATCTCATTTCTTGACTCAACAAGTTACATTCTTGTCTAGCCTACCCCTGTACAGCCAAAATTCTTGAAGCCTCTCTAAACCCTGAACTCTAAACCGTAAACCCTAAACCCTAGACCCCAAACCCTCTACCTCCAATAATTGTCCTCATCTGCGTTGCGACGCAAGCCCTCGTTCTCAACCTCCGCCAACAGAGATAGCTACAGTGACATCAGCAATCAATGGGTTTCCTTTGAGGGCCTCATGCTAGAAGTACACTCTTATGCTGGGTCTGCCAGGTTTCCCGATACATCAGGAATGTCAGAGTGAGCTTCGCACCAGCGGTACGCAAAACATGACAAGACTCAACATGAAGATAATCGTCGGAGCTGGAAAAGGACAGTCAACCACAGTACTTGGAGGGTCAGGGGGACTTAGTAAGTAGGTCAGTATAGCCCCTACAAGCCATATAGTAACCCCAATTATCACCATCATTAACCTAGTTACCAAATCCCCCTGACCCCCCAAGTAATTATTCTGCAAATCAAAACCATCAGAATCATGGTCGCTGATGTACTCATAATCGACAATAAGCACAGACCCTGAAGCCCGACCCGGTTTTGGCGTTAGGGTTTAGGGTTTAAGGTGCCTGTCCTTGCTTGCAGTCAGGTGCTGTTTTGGAGGGCTGGGGGTAACATTGATCAAAGCTCGAAGATTATTCACCCATCCTCCGAGCTCTATGCCTTTAGGGTTTAAGGTTCAGGGTTTAGGGTGTAAGGTTTAGGTTCAGGATTTAGGAAAATCTGGGAGCCCCGTTCCCTGTCATAAGGCTGTGTTTGTGGGTGGGGCAAGTTCTGACTTCATTATCACCATACCAAACGGTAGTTGTGCTTGATGCTGTGAGTCTGATGCATCTACCTGCCTGAAGCCCTCAACTCCAATCCTAGGAAGATGATAGAAAACCATATTCCAAGACCCTCCTACTACCCTTAAGCGAGGATACCAGGCAGCTAACAGAGGATACTTAGGCCCTAATAGAGGGTAAGCGAAAGTCTATCGTTCCGTGGTTGTAATACACCTCTGAGGGCCTAGGGTTTAGGGCTGCGGTTTAGGGTCTAAGGCTCGGGTTTAGGGCTTAGGCTTGTTAGCTGGGGAAGGAGGACTGGATCCCCATAATGGTATCACAAATGTGGGGTATCTTTCTGAGGGTACCTGTAACAAGGCTCTGTCTGCTGTAGCATTCAGGGGTCTATACTGGGGTCCTCCCACTTAGGGAAACTGCCATATCATCCCCAAGAACATATTGGATTCCATTCCCTTCATTCCCTACTACGTAACGGCCGACGAGATGAGTTATAGTCAAAACTCCTATACCATCACCCTTATTAACCCCTGTGGTAGTCTCCTGTATAATCCCGGTTTAGACTATAGCTCAGATGAGATTCATGCTGTCCGAGCAATTTGATAAGGTTTCAGGCGAGGGGTTTAAGGTTGATAGGGCTTAGAGTTGAGGGTTTAAGGTTAAGGGTATAAGGTTTGTAGGGTTTAGGCATGTGCCTCATTCTTGCATTCAAGGGAGTTCGCGATTGTTTATTTGAGCAATAACCAGAGACCATCATATAAGTGCGCCCTTTGCGATGGCTTGTTACAACCTGCGCCTGTTGAAGCAACACGGGGCGGTTTCAAAAATGGTCCTATACAAGTACCGCTGAAAATTAGCTGATGTACTATAATCCTACTGGCACAACGGAGAGCCCAAATTTTGCAGAACAGCGCTGAAGAATACAGAAGACTGGTAGAGGCTCCCTGCCTTCATTGTCACGAGGCGACGCCGGAGAATCTGGCAAGCTTCATATGGTTTACGGCTGAGGGCTTAGTTCCCCAGGCAGAAAACTGGTGTAGGTACAAGTACTACTGTCTAGGATTCAGGGTTTACCCCAAACCCCAAACCCCAACCCCTAAACCCCTAAACGCTACAGTAGACATCCAGCAGGGTTCACAACCTTTCGTGATTACGTCCATGGCTTGTAACAACTGCAGTAATTGGATCATGAGGATTACTGGCTTAGTGCTGCTTCCCACGCATCATCTGAGCTGTTGCTAAGAAAACTGAATTAAGCTACAAGCATAAAGATGCCAAAACTATTCGGTATTGACTCATATTCTGACAGTTGGACCTGAATTCCTTAAGATGGGTGGAGAGCTGGCTGTTACCGCCAATCGAGTTCCAAAGCTGCATTATTCTTAACTTTATTTGATCAGCGATGTGTCTGTGATTGGACGGGCTGAGAAATACTGTTGTGAGATTAGTGGCCCTCACAGATACAAGCCCAATATGGGTTCCCCTACTACGCCCCCCTCTATACGACCCCCTAGGTTCCCCGGTAATCCCTAATTAAGGGGGAATCTAGGGGCGCAGTGTAGTATAGTGTAGTAGAGAGGGGGGTGGTACGGGAGCCCTTAGGGACTCCAGGAATACATGGGGTGTTGTTCGGCAAAACGGGGGTCCCTCTTCATAGAGCTGATTGGTTTTCTGGGAACCAAAGACATCATGCCTGACATTGGGGTGACAAATCATTTCAAACCAATATGAAACAACCCCGCCTCTCCTAACTATGATCAGACATGTCCCTGAACAGAGCATTCACCCCAAACCCTCAGGTCTCAACCTCCTTCTTCTTAAGTCCTCAGCACACAAAAACCCTTGACCGGAAAATCTTTGCTTCATAAACCCTCAGACGCCTTCTGCGTCTCCGCAAGCAAAGCCTCTACCTGCGAAGCCTCCTCTGAGGTGCTGCCAGCACCTGCAGGAGCTTCTTTGAGAATATAATGGAAAAGAAAATAGAAACTACTGTAATATCGGGTTTAGGGTTTAGGGATTAGGGTTTTGGGTCAGGAGGACTTAGTAACTAGGGTAAATATGGGTTATAGGGGTTATTAACCTACTTACTAAGTTCCTCTGACCCTCCAAGTATCCTAGACTGGGTTGCTGCTAAGGAATTTAATCTACGGTGCCATGATTTGGGTATATGGTAAATAATAGGGTGTCCTGAATATTAGTAATGTATATTACATCCCTGAAAAGCCACCCGGTAGACTTCCCACATACCCGTGAAAAAGCCTTTTATGCCCACGATTTAGGGTTCAGGCCTATCATTCTGGATATTTGGGAGACCCTTCCACCTTTGGGGTCAGGGTTCTGGGAGGACGGTTTTGGGGTATAGGGTATGAGGGAGAAAGATTATCGAGTGGAGCTATTCTGGGAATCTGGTTTGGACATCGGGCCTGGGGCGTATGGTCTCAGACTAGCGTTCACGTTCTGCGGGCTGAATTGACCCAGACCCCACAGTACCCACCTTTATTGGAATGGGCCTTTTGTCTCTCGATGCCAACACAAAAACAAGCATCGCATCTTCTGTGTACCCCACCCCAAACCGCCAGCCCTGAAAAGATATGTCTCTGTATCATACCCTATCAAATGCCCAAGCAAGCCCAAGAAAATGCTATTCATTGACCCGAAAATCAAACACTTGTCTCCACATATCTGGACCACTAGAGGGACTGCTTGGTATCCCAAGGACGGGGGAGTTGAAACAAGGGGAAGAAATTAGCAGTCCAAGGTACCTCCCCAGTTCCCCAAAGATAGTTGTCCGCATAAACCTAAGCGTTGTCCGCATAAACCTAAGCCCTTAATCCTCAAGCCGTAGCTCCCGCAATCCTATACGTCCTGATCCCTACGGTCATCCCCAACCCTACATTCCCGAGGCCTCCAACTTGTGAACCCTGAACCCAAAACCCTATGTTCCCGCGACCCTAGACCCTGAACCCCAAGCTCCAGCAACTCAACCCTAAACCCTAAACCCCAAAACCACAAACCCTAAGCCTAAACCCTAGACCCCAAACCCAAACACCCCAAACCCTAAACTCCAAACCCTAAACCAAAAAAATCCAAACCCATACTCTAAAACCGCGTAGATCCCCAGCAACGCAAGCGGGCAAAGGCTGGAAGCCTGAGCGAGCTGCCACGAGGCGTCCTCGCACGACCTCTTCGGCCTTGCGGGTTGGCCAGGCTTAGGGTTTAGTTTTTTTTTTAGAGTTTAGGGTCTAGAGTTTGGGGTTTAGGGTTTAGGGTTTGGAGTTTAGGGTTTATAGTTTAAGGTTAGTGTTTAGGTTTTTTGTGCAACGCTTCCTTTCGTCCTCTGCGTGAACGAAAGCTCCGAGGAGCAGGTGTGTCCCGTGTACTTAAGCCCTCTCACCACCTCATAACGATCACCATTCATGACGATGTCAAGCTCCCGGGCCTTCAGCCGGTACACGCAAAGTGGTAGTTTCCCAAAATAGGAGGACCCCAGTATAGACCCCAATATACTATCATCCTTATTATGGGGGCCCCCTAAAACGTACTCCTACTTTTGGGAAACTCCCAAGTACATCCACCCTAAACCCTAAACCCTAAAGTTACCCGTGCCGTGTACCTTTTCAACACCAACCATTCATAACAAGCTCGCGGATGCACTTTTGCTAAGGGTCCAAGTACTTAATGATCATCAGGGTATAGGGTTTAGGGTTTGGGGATTGCCCAAAATCTGTACTATATAATTACTATTGCCCAAAACCCAAGTGCCTAATTTTGGGTACATAGACCCTTTGGGTTTCCCCACCTCCTGTTTCGTCTACGTCTCGTCGTTCTTGGAAATCTTGAAGCCAATTGTGTGACCACAGCCGCGTAACGTGCACATCCCAGACCATACCTCCATCCCATGCAATGCTGTTGAAAGCCTTAGGGGTTTAGGGTTTAGGGGTTTAGGGTTTTAGGGTTTAGGGCCCAGCCCGTTCCAAGCCATCCACAAACATGCCCACGTTCCTTTCAAAGGTTTCGTCGAGGATATGGGGGTATGATACAGGTTTTACATAGGGATACTGGAAAATGGAATGGAAGCTACTGTTCGTTTAGGTTTTTAGGTTTTCGGGTTTCGGGGTTGAGGGCTTAGAGTTTAGGCTTTGGGGTTTAGGTTTTAGGGTTTAGGGTTTGGTAGGGTTTGGGGCTGCATTGGGTTGGGTTGCTAGGGTAGCGGGGCCTTATACAAACTTGTTTGAGGGAGTCTGTAGGGACTGGTAGAGAAGTTACAGACTATTGTCTTACCTACCCAGTCTTCGGGTTGAATCATTATGGTTAAGGGAATAGGGTTTAAGACGATCTAGGGCTTAAGTAGGGATTAGAGTTTGGGATGTTTGGATCAAAGTTTAGTGATGTATGGTTTGGGATCTCGGGCTTCAGGGAGGATCAGCGGGTAGTGTTTAGATTTGGGTTTAGCTTTCTCAGGGCTGGGGCCTACTGATTAAGGTTTAGGGTTCAGGGTGGAATTTTGGACTAGAGTTTAAGATCTGAGGTTGAAGCAGGGATCCAGGTTGCTGAGGGATTAGGCTTCGGGATTTCCGCTCGCAACCGTATTCTCATTCCCCTCAGGTGCTTCAAGTGAAGCCTGAACAAGTCCCTGAGTGAGTCCATCCAATCCTAAACCCTGAACCCTAAACCCTAAACCCTAAACCATGCATCACATGCCTCTCCTGTGAACTCCAACTTGCGCCCCCAACACCCCAATAACATAAACCCTAAGTCCTCAGCCTAAAGCGCCCAACTCTAAACACAAACCAAAAACCCGGAGCCCTAAACCAAAAACCCAAAACCCTGAGCACTAGACCTCAAACCCAAATCCCGGAACCCCAAGCTGTCAAAGCAAGACCCCAAGCCCTAAACCTTAAACCTTAAACCCTTTAACCCTCAACCATGAAACCAAAACCCCAAGCCTGAAGCCTGAACCCCAAAACCCCCCCGGCCCTAGAACCCCAGAGGAGCTATACTCCAAACTCCTAGTATCCGCCTTGATAACCCCCCTCAAGTAATCCCCTATACAATCCTTTATATAACCCACCCCCCTTACAGGAGATAACTTTAAACTCCTAATACCCCTGACGTCATCCCCTATACAATCCTTTATATAACCCCCCTTACAGGACCCTAAATCCTAAACCCTTATATAACCCCCCTCACAGGAGTTTAGACCATAGATCACACGGGAACCCGTTTGCGCCTCCAGCCGCCTTGCAGCCTGTGCCATCTCTTCGTACATCTGAGAACAGGGTCAAACAGGATGCGAAAGAGAATTTAGGGCTTAGGGTTTAAGATTTAAGGCTAAGGGTTCAGGATTTAGGGTTAAGGGGTTAAGATTTTGGACTTAGGATTTAGGTTTCATGACTTAACTTCCACCAGACTGACATGGAACCTGAACTTTGGCCTTTCAAGACTACTGCCTTTTGGAAAGGAGGTCATGTGGAAGTTCCCAAAAACAGGGGGACCCCAATATCCTAGACCCTAAAATACGACAATCCCTATTATGGGGACCCTCACAGCGGCACCCGTAATTCTAGGAAAGCCACATGTGGTAGTTTCCACAAATAGGGTGACCCCAATATCCTAGACCCCAAAATACGACAATCCCTGTAATGGGGACCCTCACAGCGGTACCCCTAATTCTAGAAACCTGCATGTAAATATCAACATCAGGGTCTGCTTATGGTACTTTGGCAATTACCACTCGCGGTTCAGGGTTTAGGGTTAACTCACCACCTCCATGCCGTGACTGATGAGGACTTGGAAGTAACCATGCAGCCGCATGGCTTCTGGGCTCTGCATTCAGGGTTTAGAGTTTAGGTTTAGGGTTTATAGGGGTAGGTCCGGAGATTTGGACCTTGTGGCCTTCAGGTTGTGCGGCAGCGGTGAAATTACTCGCCTCCCCCCAGTAAAGACCGCCCCTGCCACCCCAATAGTAGATTTCGTCAATGATTTGTAGCGGCACTACGTTGAGGATCTTTACCAGCAGGGGGCGGGGGGGATCTTCTTGGGGGGGAGGAAGTTTCTGTGTAAATGTCTGGGCCCCGCGCTAAACATCTAAGCAATGTTAAGTTAGATGACCATCCGGGGACGTTCCATCAGTTGTTCGGGATAAACCCTACACCCAAGCCCGGGCATCATTGGGAGTGGGGGATCTCTTCCTTTCCTCCATTCCCTACCAAGCACAAGCATGGTAACGAGCAAAAGCCACGTACTCATACTATGAATAGACGTAGGATGTAAGGAATTCTCTGTATGGACGATTTCGGGTGCATGGCAGCTTATACTTTCCTCCAAACAAACGAGAGAGCCCCCAAGCGGCCCTATAAAGACTGGCAGCAATTGAAAAGGTCACTGCTGTGACTGCACGGGCTTCCATGCTGGTTGGAGTTGAGGTGTATATATATATATGTATATGTTACAGGTCATCTGTCGGGGAAATTCCGGGAAAAAAAGCCTGCTCAATGATGACAACCTCATCACCTTACCCTCACAGTGACTATCCTCGGCCCCAGATCCTTAAACCATAAAACCCTAAAACCCCAAACCCAAAATCCTAAACCCTAAATCCAAAATCCTAAAACCCTAGCCCCCAATCCCCCCAAACCCCTAAACCCTTAACCCTAACCCCTCAACCGCACCTCGCTACAGCCGTTGGCGGCGGCAAAGTGAAGGGGCGTGTCCCCTTCCACAGCGCCAAGTCGTGGATCTGCCTGTCATGGTGCAGGACTTGCGTCAGGGCCTGGCTTAGTAGGGAACACAGGGATATGATAGAGGGGTTATATAAGGATAATGGAAAATAGAATGGGAACTACCATTTAGGGTTTAGGCTTAAGGATTTCAGGTTCAGGATTTAGGATTTACGGTTTAGGTTTTAGGGCAGATTTAGGGTATGATGGCTTCGAGGAAGTTCAGCTATTGGGGGGATACATGACCCTTGCACACTAATAGCGAACCCCCCCCCCCCGCAATATATGAAGTCTCCCATGGCAAGGTTTGATATGAAGAGGGTTGTTTCATCTCCGTATGAGCCATAGTCTCAACTCCTAGTCTCCCCCCTTGACAACCCCTATAGTAGTAGTCCTCTATATAATTCCTTTTATGCCCCCCCTTTAAGGAGTTTAGAGTGTGGATCAGTTGCTGTAAGATGTCATTCTGTGAGCTGAACCGCTGCAAGGCTGCATCAGTAATTTCGGCCGTCAAAGCAAAGGCAGCCCATGACAATCACATATGAGCCATAGTCTAAACTCCTTAAAGGGGTTTTTTTTAAGGAGAATATATAGGGGACTAGGCTAGGGGCCATTAAAGGGGATACAAGGAGCTTAGACAGTAGCTCATGTGACATTGCAGGGTTCTTGTTTGGGGCGTCGGGTTGCCCAAACATGAGCAGGTCCTGTGATCTTCATGGGGTCCTTTGTTTTGAGGGCTGGGGTTACCAAATAACCTTTCCTGATCACTGCGTGTTAGCAGAAAAGAGAGGAATGGATCCCTATAGTAGTCTTCATAGAATCTCCACTATGATGCTACCACAACTACCACTACCACACCACTGCCACTATCACTGCCACTATCACCACCAACATTAGAATCCTGCATTCCGTATTAACCACCGGTAAACGCCATGCGCTAGACCGATGTCTATCTTGTGACCCTTCATGGTTTAGAGGGATTAAGGCTTTAGTGCTGAAGGGTTTAGGATGTAGAGGTTTAGCGTTTAGGGTTGAGGGTTTAGGGTTGTGAGGGCTTTTTGGGATTTTGGGTTAAGGGTTCAGGATACTTTGCCCCAAGTGCCTGGCACTTAAGCTCGTGTGGGGCAGTGCCAGCCCGATGTTTATCACTATGCCAAATGGCGAGTTGTCAAAGGGCTTGGCGGCGTACCTGTCAAGAAGTATGGTCCCTTTTTTTGCCTGCTTTAAATAGTCAAGGCCGAGGGTTTAGGGTTTAGGGACCCCACAAAATGCCACAAGTTAGACAATCTACCATATAACGCTCTAATGATACTGATGCTGAGTCCGGTACTCCGCCTTTACATGGGCTCTTCTAATTAGAGCCAACTTTATACCACCCCCCCACCCCCAATCTTCCCCCTGAATTGGACTGAATTAACCGTGCAGAGGCCTAACTCAGGAGCAAATCTGGGTAGGGCAGTTGTACGGAGGGGGCTGGCTAGGTAATCCAAAAGGGCCTAGTAGGCAAACAAACCTCAGGCAGGGGACAGATGTGGAAGTTTCTCCAAATGGCATTATTTTGGGACCTTGGGACTTGTGGGGAGTCTATGGTAGTTGATCAAAAATTCTGTGTAGCAAAATGACCATTCCTTCCAAAAACTCCTCATATTTTTCCAGCAGGGAAGGAAGGAGTGAAAAAAGACAAATGCACCCTAAACACTAAACCCTAAACCCTACACCCTGTTACATTGTTGGGGGTTGTAATAGGGGCTACTATCGGGATCCATTCCTTCCTTCCCTACCTAAACCCTGAACTGGCCATGATCGCTACACCACGAGGATCCATTCCTTCATTCCTTGCTAACAAACCCTAAGGGTCCAAGGACCCGAATAATAGGGCTTTAGGGCTCAAATACCATTAATGTAATAGTGTTTGGGCCCTAAAACCCTATTATTTGGGTCCTTGGACCCTTAGGGCAACCTTAAGCCCTAAACCTAGACCCTAAACCCTAAACCCTAAACCAAAAAAACCTAGACCCTAAACCACGCAGCGTGTCCGACCTTGGCCACTAGCAGCGCTCTGCAGACCTGCTTGAACTTCCGCTGGTGGAGATTCAGGGTAAGTACTGCATAGAACACGTCTTAGTGTGTAGGGATTCGGGGTTAGGGATGAGCGTTTAGGGTTTAGGGTTTAGGGACTAGGGTTCAGGGTATCGGCCATAGGGATGACTGCTGCGCAAGCCCTAGGGATCCAAATAGCCTAACGGAGTGACCCTCTGCTGACTCCACGGTTTAAGATTAAGGGTTTTGGGTTTAGGGCCCGAAGTAGGTGTCATCTAAAGACTTACATCTCCACGGAAGAAAGACAAGGTGTGCGTGACTCGTAGCACAACATCCGTCAAAAGACCTAATTGCCTCAAGGGAGTTACAGCTACTTAGGTGCTTTACTCGAACCCCTAACCTTAGCCCACATTACCCTAGGAAGAAAAAAGGATCCTTTTTACATAAATATAAGGAATACCATACCCCCAAAAAGTATAAAGGATCCCTAACATTGATCTAGTAAACCCTAAACCCTAACAAACCCAGCAATAGGAGCCCCTTTTGGGTAGGGAGAGTTTAGTGCTCAGAGTAAGAGCTTTGCGCTGGGAACCTGCCTTCTGATCGTACAGGTTGGCGCTTTAGTGTTTTTGGTTCGGGTTGTGGGGCTTAGTTTGCAGGTTGAGGGTTTGCGGATTGTGCGGGGTTTAGGGTTCAGGGTTTAGGATTTAGGGGCTTAGGGCGTAGGGTTTAAGGTACTGCGTGCAGTTGTCTGGAATTCTCTTGCAGTTGGAGTTATGCAGGGTCATGCGTGGCAGGCAAAAAATGGAAATGTAGCAGGGGTTGAGCCTCAGCTTGCAGCAGCCCCACCAAAGCTTAGGAGGACCCCCCACCCTGACTATATTAGGGTCCTCTTATATTCCTATTATACCACTATTACAGGGTGGGGGGTCCTCCTAAACTCTATGCATGAAACCCTATACACATAACCAACCCAGGGGCTCAACGTCTTGAAATATCCAACTGGCGTGAACTTGTGCCCCTCTTGAGCCCAAGCCTCTTGTACATCTAGAAGAAAATGCAATGTAAGACTTGAAGGATCACTATTGCCAACATCCTTTTGAAATCATTGAGGCTCCCGATTATATGACTAGGGCATAATATATCCCAAACTCCATTCCAAGCGTTCAGGCCAAGACTTCAATCCAGACTACCCACCCCCCAGAACAAACTCTTGATACCAACGCACAGTGGGTGCAGAACTCAGCTTCACTGGGTGGCGCTGTTAAGCACACAAATTCATCGCGTACTGCCGGTTGCTAAGGGAGGCAGTTCAACTCTTACAAACTTCCACGTGGGGCCTGGCCGCAGTTTGAACACGAAACCTGCCACCTACCCAGCCCTAAACCCCTCCGCAACAAAGGATAAAGTGACCTGCGAAAAAAGAGCAACAAGAGCAAGGAATCCCCGAAGACCAGTCCCTCGGCCCCTTTCCAAGAGGCTATACCCAATACTTGTAAACTTCCCCAAAATCTGTACTGGAGCCTCAATCACCCAAATCCCACGTCCTCAGTTGTTAGCTATTTGGACACTTTGTAACAAGAGGACGCGGCAACCCCAAACCCCCCAAAAGCAGTACCTTTGGGTCCTATAATTTTGTATCTTGGCGGTCGGGGTTACCAACCTCTAATCTATTAGGATACGGGTGACGTGAAAGGTGTGGGAAATGGAACGAAGTCCCCTATCATTGTGGGTGACAATTATTATTCTGGTACGGGCTCTGGGGGAAATGTATGGTGATTGGGTACTTGAACCCTTAAAAATAGCGCAGAAGCCCATGATTAGACGAAGACTGGTCTGTGTGAGAATTGAAATAACCTTTTTGGAAGGTAGATGAAAGCGTGTTCATTGAACTACATGTATAAGTAAAGACACATCTACTTGTACCTTCCTATACACATTTGAAAAGTCACAAGGGAAGGTGTTTTGCAAATATCAAACCCTAAACCCGACTTACCTTTCCAGCTATCTAATCCCGTACTCAAAGCTCTCCTACCAGGGCCTGACCGACAGCCAATAATGCAGAATCAAATGGAAAATTGCATGGAATATGAACTGGAAATTGAGCATTGTTTTTTAAGGTTAAAGTCCTTATACTAAGATTGACTGCCTACGCGAACTACGCGGATGGCTGTTTTCCCAGCGGAACAGACTACGCGAACACAC